>JABJVR010049214.1:0-22485 GCA_025773905.1 Chitala chitala | reverse complement strand
TATTTTCTGTTGTAAAACCAGTTAAACTTGTAATTTGATTTGTGAAAAATTTTGACGTGATGGCCAAGTTCCTCCTATACACTTGAAATCAGCAGGTCAAAATTGTATGAATTCACCTTTAAAAGCACAGACATCTGTCGATTTAAAAAAAAATGCATACCTGTGATCTTTAACAAATCTATGAAGATTCTCAGTCGTCCAGGTGAGGTTATCTGGAAGCTTAGTCATGTCAACTGGACTTCTTTCTCATTTACTCAGAAACGTTTCACCTTTTACCTACAGGCTTCTTTAGTCTGCAGCCATCATGATCATTTTGTTTCCTTCCACCAGTGCCCATCATTGGCCCCCCAGCCTTCAGGGACACGCACACGATTGGCTAGTGGATCTGAGTGCCCGAGCACCCAGAGCTTTGCAGTTATACACAGATGTATTTTATATGAATATAGTTCATTAGACATTAAATAAGAGATGCAGTGGTGATCTATTGAAGGTAATTTTAATAGTAAATTGAGATGCAAGTCTAGAGACAGAGTACAAATGTTGACATCATCCAAATTGTAATGGAAATCACATTTAATCAAAGTTCTATGAATGTCTCAAGGAGGTACGCCCATGGCATGTAGAGGGAGTCACTGAGACACAATAAGGAGACATTGCATTTATTTTCAAATATGACTTTTCCCACAGTTTAAGTGTACAAACGAGGCAATCTTGAAAAACAAAATGCTAATGTCAGATTTGACACTGATCCTGAAGTTAACAATTGCTTTAACTGAAACTGTGATTGTCTTTTTAAAAGGTTGTTCCTCTGGTGTATAACTATAGATCCTATAGTTTTACAATCTGCGTTCCGTCTTTCCGATTTGACCAGAAGTGCTAACTAATTTAATGTATGGTATAGTTCCTTGAAACGCCGTCAGATAAAGGTCCAAATCTATGATGCATGACGTTTGTTCTTGCAGTTATTGGTGTTTTAGTTACACTGCACAAAATGCTTAAAGAGAGATGTTCCAACAATTCTTAGTCACTGAGAGAGCTTGCAGTCATCAGCATTGTTGATGATTAACTCCTGTGTGCTTTTAGCAGTTTTAACAAATGTTTAACATATTTTCAGACTGGTTCTGTGTAATGAGGGCAAGGACAGAAATCTTATTTCACTTTTAAGGAGGACAATAAATAGAAATATTTCCCAGTAGCACTGATGGGGACATAAATGACATACTTTGGCGGTTCATAGTGACATACTGTGTGAGGGACAACCCTTTGGAAAGGGGAGACATGTCTCTCCTGGGATTTCCGCCCATCAATGAAGGGGTGTTATGCTGCACACCCCTGAACTATTGTGAAATAATTTTTCAATGTGGCAAGGACAGCACATTTTTGTTATATATCGTTGCTCATGATGAGTATCGTATCCACCCACTTTTGCATTTTACTTTAAGCATTCTGAAAATAATGAAGTACAGTAAGTCCCCTACATACAAACCTTCAAGTCGCGAACTTTCAAAGATACGGACGTGCATGTCCAATACATTTCAAATTATTTAAATAATTTAAAACTTTAAAATCGTAGCGTAACTTCAAACTCCGGGGCGGTGCCGAAGTTAGTTCGCGTGCGTGCAGCTAGGCGGAACGCAAAACCTGCGCTACTTTGTTTACGTTCCCAGTCACGTGCGTGCATTCTCTACAGGTGGTTGGGCTTTTGTCTGTACTGTGTTTTTGAGTACAACCAAACAAAATGTCACAAAAAGGATATATAATGATCATCGGATAACTGGATTGGATAATTTCCCACGGCACACCTGATAATCTGTCACGGCACACTAATGTGCCGCGGCACAGTGGTTGCGAGTCACTGCTCTACATGTCGTTGTGCTTTTGTCCGTCTCTGTTTGCGTTCAGTTAACGTTATTTCAAGTCAGAGACGTCTAGAATTAGTCGTAAAATCAGCGGTGATGTTGCGGGCAGTGCTAAAGATCACCGTGCTGTAACAATATAAATAAAAGTCATCTGGTAGTTTGGTTGTCTGTTGTTACGTTTTGGAATGATGACACAAATAAAGTATATGTATTACTTTTGTTTGTTATAAACCTGTCAATTTATTATACCGATTATGTTAGTTGAGTATCTAGGCTGACTTCGTTGGATTTACGAACAAATTAGACTTGGGAACGCGCTCTCGGAATGGAACTCGTTCTTATATAGGGGACTTACTGTATGAACAATTACCATGGTAACAACAGTACTTAGACACGTTTTCGTTGTCGAACATCAGGCTGAAATATAGAAGTTTTCTGGTTCGAATCCCAGCCCAGCCGCCAGGTGTGTCCTTGACCAAGACAGCCAGCGCTAGCTCATTGTAACATGTTTGTGAAATGTTGTAACTTCTTGGATAAAAAACCTTCTGCTAAATGACTAAAAGTAAATATAGTTTCAAAAGCTACCACAAAGCAAACGAATATAAAAAGTTTTTTCCTTGAGTGGAAACAAGCAGTCATCAAGTAAAACGCCCCTTGGAACAAATGCAGAGCAGCAATAGCGAGGAAAAGCAGCGACATCAGGAAAAACGAAATGCATTCCCCAAGATGGGATAAGGTTTCCATAAACCGACCCAATGAGGAAAAAAATAGTGCAACAGTGAGATGGAGCTGCTGAAGGGCCAGCAGAGCGAGGTAGGCTGAATCGGCCATACAGTGAAAACAGCTCTTCAGGTATCTTATTGTTCGATCTGAAAATGACAGAATTATAAATAATATAAGAAAACAAATTTATCTAATTAGAGCATCCACGAAGTCAGATTTCACATACTTTAAATCGATGTGCTTCCAAATTCGTTCCTTTCGTAACTTAGACGAATACACAATGTCATCATCATATCACGTCAATAAAGACTTCCAGGTCTGACGAATGTCATATTTCGCTCCAGTTAATATATACTGTCAACCACCTTTTCACTGGACATATGTATACACTACAGTTTCAGAACAAACCTATAAATCATTTCCTTCTTACCGTCAATGATTATGAAGATCACAACAGAAGCATATAAAAATACACAGAGCGTGTCCATCACACTAGTGGGCTTGTAAGATTTTTTTTCCATGAAATCAACTAGCTGCGAGTGAAAATAGTTGCCAAAATAATTGTTCTCGACTTCAGAGCCTTTATTCGTTCGTTTCCCCAAAACCAGAAATGAAACCGATTTTCCTGCTATCCCTATGGGACGCTTTTGTTGAGTACCGGTAGACATCGACATGTTCCAGTCACAAACTCTTACACACACACACACACACACACACACACACACACACACATACAGTGGTTTCCGTGTGCTCTGAACCGTCTAATGATGTTTAGGACATTAACAGATTACTGTTGTAATAAGGTATGAGCTGGAGAACTGCAACTATAAAAGTAATAACACGTTAATCTTTAATTAATTAATTACATTAATCTTAATTTCTTCATACGACGCAAAATTATTTACAAGATTTAAAATATCAAACTGTAATTTGTACATCAAAATGGCTTATTAATGAATTAATTAATTCGCTTTACATGAAACAACCGCTAGATTTACCATTTTTAAAGTGCTGGGGTGGGTTTACAGAAGATATCGGGGACCAAAAAAAGAAAAACTGCGGAAACAGACTCGCATGGACTCAGTTCATGTTATGCCCAGCATTGTACGATTATTAATGGGTGGCATGGTCTTATTTAAATGATTTTTAAAAATCCTTCCTTAATGTTGTAATGTTTATTGGTTATATCTCTTATAAGATGTAATTGTTTTAGTTTCACGTCTATAAAACCTAGCAACAATATAAGCTGCGTGCCAACTGTTTATGTGTTGACAGTGATGATGGTTATAAGTGATGAGTTAGTGATGACTAGGTGACGACTAGGTTTGGTCGCCAGGCTCAGTTCCGATGAACTTGTATGGGACAAACTGCACACGAATACCTACAAGCGCTTTACATCTCTCGACATTAGCCTGTAGTTTAAAAACTGCTGAAACTTGTCAGCCAAGGCCCGTATATGCTTTTCATTAAGGGAGGGGTAGATATTTTGTGGAACCCAAGCAATAGAGGCATAAATGATCATGTCGTCAATGCACTGTTTTTAAACTTTAACTGCGTTGCTAAATACGGAGGATTGTCAATTCTAACACTTTTAAATGTTGATTATGGCAGATGATCTCCGGTTGTCCGTATCTTTTTTCTCTGTCTTCATTTTATTTTATTCACACTGACTTGTCGAATATTGCTCATTACGCTTGTATATGTGTGTGTTTGTGTTGTTTGTTGTGCATTGACGGACTGCAAATCAGAATGGCCCTTTGGGATAAATAGTAATCCGACTCTGATGCGTTTTCATTTTCAGTTAAATTTTTAAATAAACGTTTATGGGATGAACTATTACGAATTAAACGTACTCCACGACGGATGTCCTAAATAAATATAAATTCTCTTCTTTCAGATAACAATATCGCCAACTGTAAGGTAGAGGAAAACTACAAACATTTGTAAGGCCATTTTCTTCTGCCAAATTCATTTCGCTAAAGATGTAAAGGTGGTATAGCAACGTTCAAATCTTGAGAAGGGCACAAAACGTGGCTTTGCATGCAAACGCTGAAACAGCGTAATCTTCGATCCTGTTACCTTCTTCTGGCCACAGATCAGAACTGTGAGCCAAAAAAATTGGTTATACAGACGCAATGATATAGTGATCACGTCAGCATAATACCGACCAGACCGTGGAGAATTTTCATGTGCCTTACGAATTCAGACATACAACGGCCTGCTTTGTGAGTCGTGTATCAAACTCACAGATGATCATTTTGTTTCCTTCCACCAGAGCACATCATTGGCCCCCTAGCCTCCGGGGACACGCATACGATTGGTCAGTTGATCTGATTGCAAACCTTACTGCCACCCATCCACATGCGTCGAATACATCATTGGGTATATAATAAACTAATAATCATAACGTAACCAATTTCTCAAGACGACCGTCCATATAATTTGAATAACCTAAATGCTTTTGATACTTGTATTTTACATTGCAAAAATTTTATTGAATCCGTTAATTAACCGACATTAAAAAAATTGTAACGTGTGTAAGTGATTAATGATAATTTTAAACATTTTCTCAACTGTGAATTTTTTAAATTTTAAAACTTTAAAATATCTCATTGGACGCTACCCAGAGTAACTAAGCAACTGGAACTAAACATCAAAGCAGAATGTTTTATTATCCGAACGTTCTACAGCGCTACACGGGCTGTTTTTCAACTATATGGTAAGTTCCATTGTGAGTTCCATCGAATCCATGTTAGGATATTGTAACAAAAGAGCAACACACTGCTATATCGTTTTAAAATCGCAATCGATATACAGACACTGTTCTCAGAGACAGTGATTATATTAACCTAATTATACCGGCCGGACAAGATAATTAGTCTATACAGTCTAGATTAGATATAAAGATATAAAATAATTTATTTATTCAATAAATGTCCATTTGCGGTCGTCCGTGTTGCTTGGAACCTATCCCAATCAGCGTAGGGCACAAGGTACACCCTACCGCACCCTACCACAGCCTTCAGAAATGTCAGACATAATAGTAACAAAAAACAGATCGGGAAGACCAATGGAATAATGTACAGTAATGTAAACATTGACTCACACGTCTGTTGGACGCCACCTTTATGCCTTCTTCTGTTTGCTATAAACTAGGAGCAAATGTTTAATGTAGCCTATTAACCACAAAAACGTCGTTACTAGACAAACAGAAGGGAGAGCTGCACCATACTAGATAACGCACTTGATTATCGCAGAGTTTTTAACTATTACAATTTAGTCAAAGTGTACTCTTATGTAAACGGTGTTAATTTTATGTCAAGCAAAAATATTACAATGAGCGTTGGTGATCTGAAGTCCTGTTCCTGGAGGGAGGGGTGACACTGCCACACGTACCTGGTTGGGGTGTGTCCCGACCGCTTGGGCGTCCTACTCTAACCCATTACTTACTACTGTACGCATAAAGAAACAGATAGTTTAAAAGTCAATAATGTGTTGGCTGCGTGCGATGGGCCTGTTCGCCAGCCGGTGGAACCGGGATCTTCTAATCCGCACTGGTGATCACAGTATTCCCACCTCTAAGCAAAGCAAATAAAACTCTTTAGTATCTGTAGTTGCTGTCGTGTCAATACAGTTTTCAGGTCGGCTCTGACGATCTCTTGTAACGTTGTTCTTAAAATAACTAGTACTTTGTCCAGGTGGACACTGTATTTGCGTACTATGGTCCTCTAGATTACCTCCAAATAAATGTTGATGACTGGACGACCGGCGCCCGAAATGTTTTCTTCGTGGTGCTACAAGGACGCTGGAATTATTTAGCGAGGGCGGGCCAAGGGGTAGAGAGTGTGAATGAGTGTCGGGTTCACGCAGCCTGTCTACTCATCAAATCTCTGAAATGTATAACTGACCTTAAAAATAATATCTGTGTATTATTGGACCCATTGATTCCGGGATACACCCAGTCACAACTCCTGGTAATACAATTCTGCCACACAATTCGAACAGTGTTTTCAGAAACCGCTAACAGCGGACACGAGTTTTTTGTAGATTTCAACCCCTCACGCTACCGATTTAACGTCACAAAATAAAAAAACAAACAAACAAAAATCTTAATTAATTAACAATACAATACATTTACATTTATTCATCCAACTTTACATGGACAGCCATACAGAGAAACGCACAGCAACGTTTGCATGCACCCTCCCCAGCCGTGTTCATCCTCGAGCTCTTCAGCTCCCCCTGGCGGAACTACACTTGCAGGAACTGTAGTATGCAAGAGTCTTTTTGTTACCTTCAATTTCAAAAAAGGTCGAATTAGTTGTAGCGCTTACATGATTTTATGTTTTTATAATTCAGTTATTCCCTGTGATGCTAATTTGACAAACAGTTTGAAAATAAGTTAAATAAATAATTATTGTAGGCAATGTGCTGTTTATTGGATTGTTTAATCCCCCATTATGTTTTCCGTTCAGGCTGGCTGCAACAAAAGGGATCAGAATTACCCGCAGAGATTGTCTTAACGTCAACGTCCACCGCACATGGTACGTTTATTAAACGTTTACGTTCTTGCCAACAGCCACCTGTTTTCTGTGTTAAAGCCGGTATTCTTGTCATTACACCAAGGCCGGGGGGGGGGGCAGTTATAGGAATATGTGATATAATAAATTCCTTCTTTTTGTCATTCTGTTCGTAATGACGATGATATGTAGAAAGACGTCCATATTTTGTGCAGTTACATGGTCATTTTTGGTGACAAGGCACATGACTCAATTTTCACAACAAAACTTACAATAATTGTTGAAGATTGTGAAACCCTGGATGTGTGTTTACAGCAATGACATCATGGACCACGTGCT
This sequence comes from Chitala chitala, assembly GCA_025773905.1. NCBI lineage: Eukaryota > Metazoa > Chordata > Actinopteri > Osteoglossiformes > Notopteridae > Chitala > Chitala chitala. The sequence goes on along the minus strand of JABJVR010049214.1, from coordinate 15,044 downwards.
GGTGAGAGCCCCACCAATTCAGCCCGGACTTCCCCGTCCCCGTTTCTCACTATACCTGTCCTCCCAGTTGCAGTATGGCGTCATTGTTGTTTACCACCGTCAGTGTGTCATTCTGCTGGGTAAGAGGCAAAGCAGCTTCACACTGTATTCTGCTAGGACACTCCAATTTACACTCACCATACTGGTGTTAACGAACACACACTAGTACTCAACTGAACAGGGCAGGACAGAGCAGACGCTCACCTGTAGCCGCTTAAGAAATGCACCAAAATAAGCAGAATAGAGTGCGTCTGTATGGACCGGAGTGGAATAGTCACTGCTGTTCTGTGATCTTGTGTGCTGCGATTTCAGATGAGATCCACAATGTGATAGACAGGCTCCTCCGCCTGGAAAAAAAGGACAGAATTGACCTTGTGGATCCAGACAGGTGAGACCAGCAGGAAGTGTAGGTACAGTGTTAGGAGCAAGCTGTCCAACGGCCCAAGGGCGTTCCCTTTGGCCATCTGAGTCCAGTGGCTACAAGATACAGAGTGAGCAGACATCATCTTCCTCAGCATGAGCTGGACTGGACTCCCTCGGATCCCGTTGATCAGCAGGGGAGAATGAGTTCATTCTGCTTCTGTCAGAATGTTTTATTATACTTGTCATACTTCAGCAGAGGCGATTTAATTCATGCTCATGTGTATTAATAATGCAGATGAGCAATACAGTGTTTTATGAGTGGTGCCACTAATTTAACTGAACCAGGTCTTACGGCAGTGAAAACATTTGGCTACGATGTCATTTGCTAGAGTTCGCCAGGAAAATTATGCAAATTATTACTGAAACCACTTCTGTCTAAGCAGGCAAAATCAGTGCCTACGTGTCCACCCTGCTTCCAGCGCAGCTGCTTTCTGATGGGTGGACGGGATGCTGAACTGACCTGTGGGTCCTCTGTGCCAGCAGACTGATCCTCACATTGCCAGACAACCTGTCTGCCCTGGAGGAGTTTGAGGGAGCTCAGGATCCGTTCTTTGGGGTGATGGGCCCTGAGTTTGGCCTGCCGAGTCCGAGAACGCTGATGAAGGTCAGTGTGAACGATTCTCCTGAAAATGAGGACAGAGCAGCATGAGGTAATAGGTTTGGTCAGGCACGTGGAAACACATACACTCATGCTGAGTGCAGAGCACTGATACGATGATGATCCTGACTCTTCAGGTCAAGTTCACAAGTACTGGGGGACTAAAGAACTACTTTGTTATTTACCATACATAAAGCTTAATATTGATCGAACAGCCCAAATAGAAAGCAAACAAGGAGGAGGACATCTGATGGAAAGATAATCTGTGTGCCACTGTGTCCAACATCCACAGGACTGGCAAGTAATGGTCCCCTCCCCACAGCGCCCTCTGTCTGTCAGTCCTCCAGCCAGTAAGCGACAATGACAGTTTTTCAGAGGAATGCAGACTTGTTTCTTATTACAAAGTCTTGCTCAAAACTGAAAGTGCACTTCTTTTGCGGCTGCCAAAACGACACTCTTACATGCTTCCTTTCGATGTGTTTCACTGTGTAGCCATCTCTGCTTCACCTGTGTCAATCACTCTAAAAGAGGTGGACCGTCTCGCTGTCCCTGAGGCTCAGGTGCGGCTGCTGTGGTTTCAGAAAACCGACCCACCACGTTGCCATTGTTCATTTAGTACACACCTTTCTCCAAAGCAACTTACAAATGAGTGTACATGTATATTAAAAAAACAGTCAGATAATATCTGACAATCCAGCTAACAGTTAGTGCTGTCTTATAGTCAAAATTTCACAAGTTCCAGTTAAGTCAGATAGAGTCTAAATCAACTAAAAAGGCAAAAAGTTAAATTAGCAATAACACAAGGGATAAATAAACAGCATTTAAACACTGGAACAGTAACCACCCTATGTAGCATTGTCACACAGAATAGCATTCAGTGCTGCCACTAAACACCTGCCTCACTTGCAGTTTGAGGGGATGGAGCTGCCTGAAGTCTTACCTGGCCAGGCTGACATTGTTGAAATGTTGTTGGAGCAGCCGGACGAGTTTCCTGAAGGTCAGACGCTGACTTTGGGTCTTTAGGCTGAGGTGGGGGGGGGGGGTACACTGAGAGGGAGAATGATGACTCACTACACATTGCCATTGCAGTTGGCTCACTTGCCCTTGCTGGCTCTCTCGGAGCCGTCTTTTATAGAAACTCCAACACACGCACTCGTGTTTTTACCCAACCCCCTCACACACCTGCCTCCATTCATATTGTAAAATATTATTTGGTGAAATTTGGGGCTTTAAGCTCGGTGGCAAAAAAGTATGTGAATATCAACTGGACAAGGTGCCAGAATTTCAACTTAACATAAAATAATTATATAAAATAAATATAATTCTATATAATAAATACAAAAAACAAGTATTTTATATTAAAATATAAAATATAAATTATTTTATATATTTTCAAATTTCTTTTTTCTTTCAGAGGCAGAGGAGGGGCTGCGGGAACGTGAGGCTGAGAGGGAGGAAACGAGGGAGGTGCTGCCTGCTGGTGTCTCCATGGAGCAGTGAGTGACCATCAGGTGGCCCGTTCAGCACAGATCCAGTGTGAACCCTCACACAATGTCTGGGTCTCCAGCTTGTATCTTCCCCACACATATTTATGCAAAGTAGATATTTCTCATGTCTGTTTGGATGGCACAAACATGTATAGCTGCTACATTTTTTGGGTCCACCCATTTTCACCAATGGTGTGTCACCATGAGCAGAACGTGACCGGAACGTTATCTGAACATGGCTGGTCACTATGAACATTCATTAATAGAACATGGCGTGTCACCCTAATCTGTTAGCCACTGGCACGTTTGGGCTGGATTTTAGTGATGTTTTGCAGAAGCAACCACAGACCTACCCTATCTCAGGCTCAGGATCAGAGACATGACGGAGGAGGAGGCATCAGGCCTTCCTCTGAAGATACCTGACGTGGAGCGTTTGGAGAGGACACCCTCGCCCATCTCCCTGGGAATGCCCCCACATGAGCCCCCCAGGGATGAGGAAATGGAGGAGCCGCCAGAGCGAGAGAGAGAAAGACTGACAGAAGACCGTGAGGAGATGGCTGAGGTGAAGCAGCCTTTTAAAAAATGAAAAACAGTGAGGAAGAGTAAGGTTATGTCACAGCACCAGTGAGGAAGAGTAAAGTTATGTCACAGCACCAGTGAGGAAGAGTAAGGTTATGTCACAGCATCAGTGAGGAAGAGTAAAACTGTATAACCAAAGAGAACAGTGACCATGTTCTTGAGCCAACACTGTTGGTATTGTTTGGAAGGCTGATGTCACCCCCCTGCCTCGCCGGCGGCAGCTCTTCTTTATCGATGAGCAAACACAGATCTCTCAGGAACAGCTGCGACAGCAGATAAACTCTCCTACAGCCAACACAAAGACGCTGGTATAACCTGAACTTCAACATGACACCGTCTCCACATGTCAGAACACAGTGTTCAGCTGTTTATGAAAAGGTGACGCTTGCAGATGTATGAGCAGTTATTCTGTCTGTGGTTTGTGTGTGAATAGCAGGCCTTCATAACAGCCCCCAGGCAGAGACTGACGTCTCCTGCAGAGCTGCTCAGCACTCCCTGCTTGTGTGAGTAACTCTGACGTGAGTGCCAGCTCCGTGTCCTACAGGCCCCTGAAGGGCGTGTGGCCTCGCCCTGCATGGACAGTCACAAACTCCTCACTGTTTTCTGTCGCTTCTCAACTTCACGTACGGTACAGTGCAGGTTCAGAACCAAGCTGAACCTTCTACAGTAGATGGATCTGTTCTGTTACCACACCTGGAGCAAAGGGCAAAAAATGGGTGCGGATGAAATAAACGCTGGCCTTGGTGTATTCCTGCTTATGGAAGTGTCTCTGTCCAGCGCTCCACCCTGGTGTCCTACCTGTATGGCAGCGGGGCGCAGTCATTGGCCCCCACCCTCACTGGGCTCCCAGGACGCAGAGAGAATTGGAGGCGGAAGTCGAAGAGGAAGAAGAACGTGCCAGAGAGGAAGTCAGCTCTGCTGAGGTGAAAGGGTCTTCACATATATCCATTGTCACAGTCACGCACCTGATTATCAGTCTGGTCCATGTCTACCTAACATGCATATAAAGAGATACACTTCTCTGTGGTCCTTGTCTCCAGATCCCCATGGCAATTGGAGAGTCTTTACTGATGCAGCCTGAGTTGTCAGGTGAGTCGGTTGGCGTTTCTTACCACGCTCTAGATCCTGAAGGCACTTCAATTCACTTCTAATGGGATGAGATCTTTTCAAACCAGAATATGAGAAAATAGATGAACAGGGCAGGTTTAAGATGGGCACACCACACCTTTTTCCCCCTAGTGGCAAAGTTAGTAAAGCGTTGCCATGGCTACTGTTGTTCCAGCTCCCACTGAACTGTCGCTGGAGGTGTCGGACAGGGACGTGTCCCGTGTGATTCTTCCTGAAAGTCGAGGGTGAGAAGCAAAGAGAATAGAGAAGGAGAGGATGAGTTAGAAGTAGAAAACAGGCAAAAATAAGGATAAAGGGGAGAAATAAGGACCACAGCCAGGTAGGAGGAGCACAGGTGTAGTCAGGGATGGAAGTACTGCACAACAGGTGTCAGTGGCTCAGGTGACAGCTGAAGCTGACACCGATGGATGTGCTTGCAGATCTCCCGTAGCTGAGCTGATCGCTCCCCTGGGGGACATTCTGGAGGAGATAGTGCTGCCACGTGAGAGGGAGCTGAAGGAGAGGGTCATGGATGCTGAAAGCCTGCTCCAGTAATCTTCTGTCTTCTCTCCTTGTTATGCAAGCCATCGAATGACTCGCCCCTTTCTAGATCCGTCTTCTCTTCTCGTCTCAGGCATCTGCGAGAGCCTCTGGACCAGCAGGGGATGGTGTCCTTCCACTCAGTACTGCCCCCTACAGCAGACCGCAGGGCTATAGCTAGGTTCTTCTACTCATTACTGAGTGAGGAAGAGACAATACTCAAATTGTGCTTTTTGCATGTTTGTCATGTGTACTGTGACCTACTTTTGTTTTTGTGCAGTTCCTTTACCATGAGTTTTATTGGTTTTTTTTTTAAGTTCTAGTAACTGCAAGGAGACTGAGTGTTCATCAAGACCAGCCCTACGACACCATTACCATCTCACCAGGACCACTGTACCAGTGATGGGCTGCTGAGTACGCCAAGCGTACACCATGAGGAATGTTCCCTTCAGTACTATGTTAAACGTTCTCCAACGTTTTAAGCTTGTTTTCCCAACTTTGTCTCCCAATTTCAGTACAACTTGTTAAACATATTCTGTGCCAGTTTCCCCCAGATTTTGTCCAGTTGTTCTGCATGTTGTGTGTAATAATTAGCCAAGCTTTTTCTTCATGTTGAGGACAAGATCTAGTTACAGCCGTCTGAAACAGGCTGACTATATTCTAAAATAAACAATCAAATATACCTAAAACCCTGACTACAGTAATCCATTTTTTTTTTTTTTTTTTTTTTCCCCCCAAGGTCTAGGTGTACACTTAATACGAGATAAAAATTCCCAGATTTCACTTCAGATGCAGACTTACTAGTCATATCGGCACCATTGGTCTGAGCAATGGCAGCAAGAGGTACAAAGTTTACACTAAAATAATCGCATTAAAATCTAAAGGTAGTATTACATTTATTCACCATAAATCCATATTTATCATAAATGTTTCACTCCATGAGATTTCTATTTGAAAGCTCCATATTTCATTGTGTTATAAATACTTGTTAAAATACATACTATACACAGGAAAAACCTTTATAGTTTGGGTTGGCAACATTGATCATAACTTTTTAAATTATATATCAATTTTCTATGCATTTAAATGCTTGCTACTCACTTGCATTTAGTGGACACTGACTTAAGTACCTTGGGAGGAGACCCGCATCTTGATATTTTGTAGTGAAGACGTGAAGGGGTACAGACAGCAGACGTGAAGGGGTACAGACAGCAGACGTGAAGGGGTACAGACAGCAGATGTGAAGGGGTACAGACAGCAGACGTGAAGGGGTACCCACAGCTATGTTTTAAAACTGCAACTGCATTCTTAAAGGAATAGCGGAAGTAGTTGAAGTGCAGTCATTTATAAGACGTTGCAATATTGATGTTAAAATAAATGCGTTCATAGGACATTGGTGACTGGATTTTATACAAGAGCAAAGGCAGTTATTGTGCTTATTACACAGAGATGCAAATCACATGTGTAGCTGAGTGGGAACCACTACAGTAGAAGCCCCCAGGTGACAGGACAAGAGTTTGGTAAGACCGCTAAGTGAGGGACTCGGTCTTAGGATAGATGGGCTAGTCCTCCTGTCTGGAACTCCATTCAGGCTCCAAGGTTTGACTCCAGACAGGGTGTTCCCATTACACATGCAAGAATTTACAGTACCTCCTCTGTTTCTTAAGCAACCTATTCATGAAAATGTGTGTACAATGGAGATGTTTAAATTGCAATATTTGATAAAATCTTAATTTCACATTCAGTTTTTTATTGAAATATAGAGGACATACTAAGAGTTACACGAAATTTCATCTACCACAGTACTACCACGGTTTTCACAACATATAAATGTTATCTAAAGCACAGCAATTTCATCCAATAATCACAAAGAAGAAAAGGAATATTCCTGTGGGGGTGGGGCGTGGGGGTGTTAGACCAGTTTCAGGACATTGGAAACGTGGAGTCACATGACATAGACTGAGGCCATACAACTGTGGGGTTTAAAGGGAAGATGCACAGGGCAAAGAGAAGAGCGGTGTGTAAAGATGGAAAGGTTCAAAAAGATAAACTGAAATAACCAAACCAAAACAGTGACACCAGCGTAAAAGATCAAAACTAAACACTTCAAAATTAAAGTCTTTTGCTCCTCAGGGAACTCTGTAGAACAAAAATATGCTGTACTATATAAAGGGTAAAAACACGGATCAGATGGCGTGAAGCAACAGGGAGACAAATGCAAAGCAAGAGCCCTCTGATTGTATCTCCTGACGAAGCCTACAGCCACCCTCGCTACCTTAGGAAAAAGAGTCAGGAAACTTCCTTTAACAGTTCTACACATCGAGGGTGCTACCAATTAACAGCTAGTCATCCTGATGCAAACCAGCCAGCCAAATTCTCAAACTGCCAACTGGGCCTGAAACTACTGCAGACTAGTTGGGGATACAGAAGTCAGAAAAAATACATGAAAATTATAGACATACCACCCACACATGGCTTGGAAAAAAGGTGGATATGTTTTACCTTGAAGTACACTCTACACCTATTGGCAGTAAATGTAATCTGTACACTCTACACCTATTGGGAGTTTATGGCCAAATCACACAAAGCGTTTTTAGGCATGTTCTGTATGTGTATCAATCCACATTGGCAGCAAGACACGGGCATGAATGGAATGACTCACGTTTCACATCTGTGTCTCGCTTCCAGTGTGGATTGATAAATTTGATAAAGTAGAATTCTTTCAGCTCTGTGAGACGTGCGTGTGACGGACATAAAAAACAAGCCTAAAAACGCTCTGAGTGTGGACTGGCCATAAATTTAATTGATTTTAAAACAGGTTATTGTGAAGTACAAAAAGTTTGCAAAACTCTGAGCATACTATCACACATACATTCACTTCCATGCACCAAAATATTTACTTAATTTATCATAACAGTTAATAACGACATATTGTAATTGGGGCAGAGTTCAGACCATCAAGGTAAAGACCTGGGCTGAGACAAACCGTGAGCGGATAACAACATTCACACTTGGCTGAATGGATGAGTACCATGTTGTCAGCATCATAAAAAGAAACATCTTTTCGTTCACAGTCTAAGAAAAGGCCTATCTTCCTAGGTTTCATACTGAGCACTATGGACGACTCAACACCATTGTTGCTGAAGGAATAACCCTTGTCCTGCCTCAGGATAAAGAGTTTTTCCTCTTTGAAACTCTTGGGTACCTCTTGGGATACGTTGGATTTTACACCGAGGCTCCAATCTGACTTTGCTCCAACGTCCAGCTCTACGTAGTGCCGTCCACTGCTGAAGGCCTCTTCACTGCTCGCCCAACCCTGGTAGTCCATGGGAGGATCCCACATTTTGAACAGAAACCCCCCGTTTCTGTCAACTTGCCTCACGCTGAATCCTTCAGCTGACATGTTCAGATAGGGGTCGTTCTGACTCTTCATGGTCAAACAATCAGGTACTGGGCACCAAAAATTGAAAACAAAAAGTCAGTAAGCCCCCCCTCCCCTTTGCTTTTATTGCTGAGTCATTGAACGCAGAAGCTCCAAGCCCACCTGGTGAGATGACCCCAAGCAGCTCCTTCCACATGAAGAACTGCAGGTGCGTCTCATACGGACCCATGGAGAGCGAGTCGGGGCTCACCCATAGGTCACGTGCCCTAGAAAAATACCTGCAGAAGAACTTTTTGTTTAGCTTTCATTTCTGTTTAGGCTTCACAACTTCACATTTGATAAAACTTCTAAAACTTAGTTTCATGTAAAAGACAGCAAAGGCCTCTTCTTGAGTTTCAACCTTTCAAGGTTACTTCAGTAGATGTTGAATAACTGGTCCAAATTGTGTAATCATTTCACAGCCTTACTGATAACCTGTATATAGTCACAAACAGTGGAATAATGTAACAAAGTACTATTACACCACTTTGTGACTATACACATTATCAATAAGATAGTTACAGTACTTAAGTGTTTTTGGGAAGTATCTGTACTTGAGTTTTTAAATTTCTGTTGACTTTTACTCCACTACATTTCCCACCTGGTATTTTCATTACTCCGAAAAAAAAACTGCTAGCATAACATCTCCAGCAACAATACGCAAGTACATTTATTCAGAAATTACTTCTGAAACTTAAGTACAGTTAATAACAGATACTTTCATACTTTCACTTAAGTAATATTACAATGGGTGACTTTCACTTTTACCCAAGTAATTTTAAAATAAAACATCTGAATTTTTACTTAAGTGTGACTTTCAGGTACTTTATATAACTCTGATCACAAATAAAAGGAATTCAGAATGTCACACAGAACTCTGACGTCTCCAGTGACGCCCAACCTGCAGGAAGTTGAGAGGTTCATCATCGTTAGGGGCAGACAGCAGGACAGATTGCATCTCCCTCCTTTCTGTCAGCCTGCTTTCAATCAGGGCCTGATTGCCCCCCATAGCCCCCAAGGCATTTGTCTCCTTTTCCTGCAACTCCTTGCTTATCTCCTCCTCCCTCTGGCTGAGAAACAGATGCATTTCCTCAAACCTAGCGTGGACCTCAGCCTTGAGCCGTTCTGCCTTCCTCTGCAGCCGAACGACAAACAAAACAGCAATTTGCTACACATGCCAGCACTTCTACTGATGTACATGTACAGTATACTGAATTACTGACTCACTTTAGTTTTTTCAATCTCAGAGCATTGCTGTTTTAACAGGCTGCCCATATCAGTGTTGTCTTTTGAGAGGAATTCCAAAGCCCCCGTCAGATCATTCTGTAATAAAACATCAGACAGGTTTGTCCATTATGGCATCAGAACCACATTAATAATCTGACCAGCTTTCTGTACCTTTTTAGTCCTTGCTGCCTCTTGGATTGGCTTGAAGACGTGACCCCGGTGCTTTTTGTCATCTCTGCAGATGATACAAACCAGTTGCTGGTCCGTTTCACAGAAGAGCTTCAGCTTCTCCTCGTGCTCAGAACAGAAGCGCTCAGAAGCCATCAGACACGTCTCTAAACAAATCTCTCCAAAAAAGCAGTGTCGGAGGAAACGTCTCCGTTGTACCACCTATGCCTAACTTTCTGCCACAGCTTCCTTTTGAACTATTGAAAAAGTGTCCTCAGATGGTACCTCATCGGCTCAGGTCACACCCATCAAAACAATCCATCACAAGTCTATCGAGATGTTTTGTGCATCATTCTGCAAACATTTTTCTCAGACCTTTAAAAGCTTTAAAATGGACAAATGCAAAAAGACCTCTGTTGCACAAGGCATATCTACATTACAACAATAACTTGAACTTGTAAAAAAACAAAAAGTGACCAGTTGCCGTAATCAAACCTTTCTTCACACGATGACTAAAGGCAGGAATAGGCAGTGCACTGGTGGGTAACTTTTATTTGTTTATGAGAAGTTTACATTTTGGTCTGAGACAGCAGGGGGACAAAAACACACACAAACAGTTGAGCATTTGGACAAAAATGTTTCACAGAAAAAAAAAAAAAAAAAAAAAAAAAAAAAAATTTAATCCATTAAAAAAGAAATAAACCAAAATGTTGCGCAAAAAAAAAAAATGGGTATTAAAAAAAAAAAAAAAACATACAGGGGTCAATGGGGTCAAATCAGGTTTGAGGAAAAAGGTCAGTGGCTCGATCCCAACAATGCATACAGTACGTCACATTCAGCGAGGCCAGGTCATGGAGGGGAGGAGCTTGCAGGCCACACCCCCACAGGAGAGTCCACTTGAAAAGAGCAGCAGCGGACACATGCCGAGTGTGCGGCTGCATGTCGCGCTTTCTACAGCAGCCGCCCTCGACACTCCGTAGAGCCACAGCAGCATAGCAGCTCCTTGCCCTCCACGCTGCCCACTTCGTAGTTGTAGTCCCACGTGAGCTCCGTGCCCGCCCGGATTCGCCTGGGGAGAATTAAAAACCAATAAAAAAAAAACTAACCCAAAAACTGACATCACAAGGAAACATCTCCATCCCAAACACATCACGACTGAGCTATAAACATGCGAACACACAGCAAGAACACCGTGGTCATGTCTACACCCACAATTCAAAAACGGAAGCAATGAAGGTGTGAGAAAAATAAATGAATGACAAAACACCTACTTGCTGGCAAAAAAGGCAACCCAGGGAAAGCGCAGGTCATGCGTGTCCACAAACACGTTCTGGACAAAGAGGTTTGGACTGCAGCTGTGCTGTAGGGCAGACAGAGACACCAGTGCAAAGAGATCAACACCCAAATGTGTTAAGGAGACAGAGGAAACAAAAAGCGTGGGGAAATGACCGATTATCTCCTTTATGCAGGTCGTCATCGACTTACAACCTATGTGACTTACGACCGTGACCGGTATGTCTGGTGAGCGCTGCCCATCTGGGCGTATGAGCATACGACAGCCTCGCCCAGCTCCCGGCAGCATTAGCAGCTTCCGCAAGTGAACGGATGGCACACGACGCGTTTCGTCAGTTTCGTGAAACGTACGAGGAGAAAAAGAAAAACAGTTCAGAGAAAGCTCACTACGTTTGTGAAAAGCTACCCCGAGCGCTGCCCCAGCTGCAGATATTAAACCAACTCTACTGCAGTATGCAGTACTTTTGCTATTATTTTGCATTATTAAACTAAATGTACTTTTGTATACAGCATTTGACTAAAACCTGATGAACGCAGTCCCAGCTGATGACATCATTACACAATTTAACATCTTCTTCTTCCTCCTCTTCTGACTGCTCCCTCTAGGGGTCGCCATGGCAGATCATCTTTTTCCACACCAACCTGTTCTCTGCAGCTTCCGCTGTCACCCCAACCTCTCTCATGTCCTCCCTCACTACGTCCATGAACCTCCTCTGTGGCCTTCCTCTTCTCCTCCTGTCTGGCAGCTCCATTCTCACTATTCTTTTCCCTATATACTCTGTATCCCTCCTCTGCACATGTCCAAACCATGTAAGTCTCGCCTCGCTCAATTTGTCTCAGAACCGTCCAGTTTAATATATATAAAAAGGTAATTTTTGCATATCCCAACTTCGACCAAACTGAGTTACGTCTGGTCAGTCGAAACCAATTGCAGCGGTAAGTCGATGACGACCTGTAATGCTTGCAGCGTGCAGTTAACTCGGTTGCATTCAAGGTAGTAAAAGGCACCATTCTTTCCCAACTCCACATAATCTTCAGGTACTCACGTTGAGATAGCGTCCCAAGTTCCCCTCCAGCTTGGCATCAATGATGTAGCAGGACTCCTCACCATCGAAAAATTGCCTAGTGTTCTTCCAGGTTGGGCCGCCATCTCCTCCTGGTCCTCCAGGGCCTGGAGTAGTTCCCGTTCCACCCGTGCCTCCTGTTCCGCCTGTTTTAACCACCATGCTGTGCGTAGACTTCAGAGTGAATCCACGGGTTGACTTGACAGCCACTTGCCTCTTTACTGGACCTGTGGTAATGGGAAGTTACAACACGGCCACCTGACCTCACACACAGACACGCAAAACCCACTCCCTGTGCCCTGCTAACCCTGAGCTTGTCTGTCCCGCTCCTTGTTGTCTTCTGACCCAGAGCTGATAGTCTGGACATCGTCGCTATCTGAGAGGGTCATCACATCCTGAGAGGCAGACAAACAGACACAGATTACCTACTGCAAGGGCACGTTTACACAAGACATCATGCCATATCATCCAGCATTCTTGAAAACAAAACTCCAATAAAAGTAAACCACTGGAAATCCAACATGTGGTTTAGCATGCTCTTACCGTGTTGGAACCAGGTCGTTTTCCAGTCTCCGTTTTCCCTGCACTAGGGCCTCTAAAAAATTAAACGATAATGATTACCCATCTGCTGATCAGCTTCTTCCTGGACCAATGCACTCTCTCTCCACACTCATATCCGTGTCCTATAACACACTCTCAATCTCTCGTTGAGGTAATTCTTCAGCTCCCCTCACTGTTCTCACTCGACTGTCAAGTTAATAATCACCAGGTCCATGTTCAGCACCCTGAGGAACCCCAGCAGAGGTGGACTTACATTGCAGGCTTCTGGTCCACTGGCTCCTGTCAGACAGGGAAAATAAAATGTGTGCAATGTTGACAGCACTGATTATAATTATCAGGAAAAAAAAAAAAAAAACTAAGTGGTGTCACAGAATTATGACACACTCAAACCTTCTTCTCAGCCTTTATGGTTTCAAGTTTGACTGCAGGCTGAGGGTTAGAGGAGGAGGAAGAGGACTGGCTTGTCAACCAGGAAGCCACCTTGCTTTTCCCACTCTCCTCAGGCATGGCAGGTGGCTTACTGTCCTCAGTTCCACCAGCTGAGCCACTTAAACCATCCTTACTATCCTGGCTCCCTGTGTAGCAAGAAGGGGGTGGGGGGGTGGGGCAGAGTGAGTCCGCTCAGTAAAGCAGTGCGTTACAGTGTGTTACTCACAATATCAGTCCTGGATACCCAGCACCAAACTCTGGACACCAGCAAAGATTTCTTTTTATTTTTTTAACACAGCAAACACCCAGATGAAGCTGCCAGGCTAACAAGTGCAACCCGTTGGTGCTGACAATCGAGATCCTGAAGAAAGTGGCCCTGTATAGAAGAGCTGCTGAAGCAGGCTTCCAGCCCATGCCTAGCTTTCGTCGTTTCTCACCCTCTTTTAGGCCTCTGGCCTGCCTTCGGGTGGTGTAGCTTCTCCACACTGAGCTGGAACTGTAGTACGTATCTTTCACAAAATTGTCATCGGAGCTATCATCATCGTCGTCATCGTTTGAATCGTCATCATCCTCGTCATCGTCGTCGTCTTCCCCATCTCCCGAGGAGTCCCCGCCACCTGGTCCAAGAGACAATGCGAAACATTTTGCCCAGCTTGCTTTAAATCCATAACTCGAAAACCTTGTGTTGATTCCCTGTAAGCCTGGATCCCTCCCAAGATGGCTTTTTACCTTGGCCTCCATTGCCACTACCAGTATCGTTTTCAGCCTTGCGGGCCCCTCTGCTCTGAGAGTTCATAGGACCTCTGACCCTGCTCATGTCCACCCCACTCCCGTCACTGTCTGAGCAGTGCGCCTCACTTTCATATCCCTCCTTGAAGTTTTCCACACTCTCAATGTGGTCCAGGTTGGCAAAGTACTCATCGCCCATCTCTAGTCCTTCTTTGTCCGCAAAATCATCCGTTAGGATTTTACCTGCCAGGAAAATGCGGAAGAACGAAGCGAAAGCAGGTGGAATAAAGACATGAACGATCCCACTGGAAGGTGGTCAAAGCAACTGCACTGAAGAAGGCCAATGGGAACACAGCAGAGACTCAGACTCCGCCCTCACCAGCGTAAATGCAGACAAAGGAGCCCTTGGCCACGTCGTCCAGGCAGCGGATCCCCCAACCCTTGTTTTGCGTTTTGAAGAGCTGGAGTCGCACTTGAAGACCATGCTGAACCAACCTGTTAGTGCACATCTGAGGGTTGCAGCGGCATCGCTTGTTACACTCGTACACCCTAAGTGGAGAGGAGAGAAAACGTGTCAATTCTACAGCTCTAATGTGTTTTCAGTTAATTTGCTCATCACATTTCGTGCATTACACTCATACATTTCTACGCTGAGTTCTACACATTTCCACAGCTGAGTAAGATCAAAGATTAAAGTATTAAGCTCACCTGCTCTGTGTCATATTGCATATGACACACAAACACTTATAAATATTGGACTACAGTACTCAAATTTCAATTTCAAAACTAGTACCACTATTATTTACATATTATTATTATTTTACTATTTAATAATTCAACACAACTGAGTACTTTGCACAAATGCACATTACATCTTCTCACACACACACACACACACACACACTTTTTCTATTCTGTGTGTGTGTGTACTGTTTTGCTTTGCTTTTTGCTTAATTCTATCCTGTTAACGGATACAGGTACACTAACACATTTCACTGTACTATGTATAATTGTGCATGTGACAAATAAAGTTCATCTTATCTCATCTTCCACGTCTTTGTGTTGTTCCATGCGGTGTAGTCCCTAATGGCCCCCCCACACAGAACACCCACCAGAGATACAGCTCTTTACTGGAACAAGGCACCGCTTGTTTTCCATGGTGTATCCAGGATGCATTTAGCCTTCAGCACTCTGGACAGAAGACTGGCTCAAAGCTCCATAAATTTCCATGGGCTATCTGCTTTTGAGCTTTTCACTTGTGAATTTCATATTTTATGTTTACATTATAGGCGGCACGGTGATGTGGTGGTTAGCACTGTTGCCGCGCACCTCCAGGCCTGGGGTTCAATTCCCGCCTTGGGTCTGTGTGCGTGGGGTTT
>JABJVR010049213.1:11835-22485 GCA_025773905.1 Chitala chitala | reverse complement strand
TAGCTGTGCGCCACCATGTGGAGGTCCTGGCAGCCCTGCACGTCAGCGAAAGAGCGGATGCCCAGACAGTTGGATGGGTGCAGCTGCTTGACCAGGAAGCTGCAGCAGGCCTTAACCACAGCAGACAGCTGCAGCAGGCAGGACGCAGCCAGCAGGCTCTCTATGGTGTCCTCACGCAGCTCCAGGCGACCTGGAAGGGGGGGCACACAGTGCAACACGGTGACTCCATGGTAATGCCGTGATGGGTACAGGTGGGCTGCAGACGGGTGTCGTAGGAACCTACAACTTGCACGCTGCACCTGGGAGAAGTCACAGCAGCCACGGCTGAAGGTCCAGTACACCCAACCCTACAGTTCTACTGACCTAGGCTGCTAGAAACACACCGGTGGACTCTTCTTGGCCATACACAGTCTAGCATTTAGGATAGATAAGAGCAAGGCCACCTGAAATGCTGCGATACTACAATATAGCAGTCTACGCAGTAATCACGGACAGGCAGTTTCTGAAACACCTCAGTAACTCAACTTATTGTAGCTTACATCGGTACTGACTGACCGACTGGCCTTTATCAAAACCATAACAAGGCTAGGCAAAAAAAAAAAAACTAACCACAGAAAGTGGCAAAACCTCTTTCTATTTCCCCTGCCACACGAGATACTCAGCACGCAAATTTACAACAACATATTTGGACACCTGTGTAGGCGTACTGGACCAGCGCCCACAATGCATCGGGGTCCACGCCCTCCATCTTCACCTCATCCTGCGTGGCCTCTCTGACGTCGCTGGTGAACATGGCGGCAAAGTAGTCAGACACGGATGAGAGGACCAGTCTGAAAACAACAAAAAAGATGGCTATTAAAGAGAAAGACTCCTTCACTCCGCTACCTGAAGTGTTGACAGGCTCACAAAAACGGAGCTGAGTGTTATGTTGTGTCTTACGACTAGTGACTAACACACTGCATTTAAAAAAGCTCTTACAAGTCACAGATCCACAGCAGTGCCAAAGACTTACTTTGGCACGTTAATTAAATGAAAGCGTTACGTCTCTAGCTAGGAGTAGCACACGAAGTGCTAGCCAAGGAGCTGTTAGGGCTTTTGACATCAACTGCAAAGTGCTGTCAGCCACAGGGGCAGGTACCTCTGCAGGATCAGTCTGAAATATGATATAGGCCACTTTTTTCAGCTCTCAATCTCCCTCAGAAAAGCAGAGAGCATTCCTTGCGACTGCTTCTCCATCTAAAAATTTCCTTTGATCATACATGCACAAGCAAAATTTCGGAACCCCGCTGACAAGCTACTGAAGTCACGCAAAGCGCTCAGACACATCTCCATGACCACACAGTCCAAAGGGACAATAAAGGGCCGCGGTTTGTAGATGACGCTCCTGGGAGTAACAGGCGCAGAAAAAAGCCTTTGTTCACAAGATCCGAGAAGCGTAGACTAAGGCACTGCAGCTCCAACACACAAAACAGCTTCATGCTAGAGTTGTAAACATGTTTTAGTAAATTATTACAAAGACATTAAGAACACCGTGCAAGTCTGGACCCAAGAGCACCGTTTACACTCACAGACACATTTCTAAATTTATCCAAGGTTGCCATGATTTATGAAGTCCTAACACAGTGATGCCTACAACTGCTCCGGGCTAAAATAACAACCTAGACAGGGCAATTAAGCAACATCTCCTTCCCTTTCCATGACCTCCCAGTTCCTCCCCCCAACCCTAGCAATAGTGGCCTGTCCTCTAGTCATTCACTGTGAAGAACGTTCCCATCATGAAACAAACAGCCACCTTCAATCCTACCAGTGCTCTGAGAACTCAACAATTCTCGGAGGATGGGAAACTGTTGCCTTCTGCCAGCTTGGCTTTGACCTCAAGTAGGAATGAAGTTGCAGCATGGTGTGTGTGTGTGTGTGTGTGTGTGTGTGTGTGTGTGTGTGTGTGTGTGCGCGTGCAGGCGTCACACCTGTTGATGGCGACCTCTGTGGCTGTGCAGAACAGAATACTACTCAAGGGACTAAAGGCCCCCAAACTGTAACAACACTTTTTCCCAATACATTATTCATTAGGAGATTACAAATTAATAAATAATGAAATAAACAAAGTCTGTATGAGCAATCAGATCAGTAATAGCTTTAATTATTGTCACCCAGCTTCTTTTTGGCTCCTGAGGAAAGGCAAAGTCGGGCCCGGAATACCGACGAGTTTGGCCACTAAATTATGGATGTCTCGGCTTGTGAACAAACGGCTCACTCCCGCTGGCAATTCACACGTGTACAGGGAAAAGCATCCCTTAAAAAAATGGCGCACTGCTTGCCTCTATTCCAGTGAAAATCACGCATCCCACGCTTGTTCCCCCATTCCCAAGGAGCAAGACCACAGTCTTCATTAATGTCATAGCATATAGCATACAAATGTCCTGTGGTGAGAATATCGAACCTGACATTGCATCACGTTGTGTCCCTGCCCCCCCCAACACTCCACTTCCACATGCCGGTAGGGTGGGCACTGATCTGACTAAGGCTGACTGACAGGAGCTATTTTGAGCCCAGCTGGAAGTATGGAGCCGCAGTGCCTCATGGGAGCTTTGCTCTAATGCAACTCGAGGGCCTCGACGGGGTGGAGGAGGAGGCGGAAGAACACAGAAGCTGCGGAGAAAGATGTGTGGATAGGTGACTGAGACAGAGCAGCACACACAGGCGTGCGTGCACACACACACACACAGTGCCGGAAGAGACATGAAAACAAACGTCAGGTAACACAGTTGCACCGATCGCGTGTGTTCACACTGAAGCAGCTTCTACTCTCACTCAGAGCTGACAGCGGTCAAACGTGCGCAGACAGATGTGCAACGCTTCGGCTCACATAGGAGACGTGTGGTATAATGATGGGGGAGAAGCGAAGCAGTCACTGGCTTCTTAAAAAAACTCCATTAGGAAAAATCTTTTTCCACAAGAACAGAAGATTAAAGAAAGGGGGAGAGAAAAAAAAAAAAAAAAAAAAAAACCACAAAAGAGCTATGCTGTTTTTTTTTTTGGCCACCACAAACAATTTTGAGACCCATCAGTTGTCTCACTGCTTCAGTCCTTATCAACTTGGTCACCTCCAAGGCTCAATATGAAAGCCAAGCTAATACAGTGCAAACTAAAACCAGTCAAACCCGTGACACCCGCTCAGCACACTGGTCAAACCCGTGACACCTGCTCAGCACACTGGTCAAACCCGTGACACCCGCTCAGCACACTGGTAAAAACCCGTGACACCCTCAGTACAACGATGAAAGCCTTTACACCATCAGCACGTAACTCGCTACTCGTTTTCTGTCAGGTTTGTTGGAAGTGCACAGTATGTTGTTTGAATACATACCAGTGCCACCAAACAGGGACACCAGGAGTGGAAAAAGAATCAAATGCCAACATGGACAAGCCTCTAAATCTACACCAAAGGCAGGGATTACACGTTTAAAAACCCAAGAATGTCTACCAAGGTGCCTTGAGGGGGTGGAAAAGCAGAAGGTCTTAGACTGAAAGAGTGTTATGTCAACAATCGGAGCAATCAATCAGAAAATTGTCCACTTGTTCTCCCATTTCAACATGATCAAATGGAATGGCACGCCTTAGATTTCTGGAGTCGTTAAAATTGGAAATTATAACATCTCATAGCCACCAGTCAATAACTACATGAGGTTGGCTTGTAGTTCAGATTAAAGGAAATCAATGCTCAAAACCTAATGAAAGGACAGAGTGAAAATGTCAAACTCCACACAGTCAGGCGACATATTACTTGACCCCTGATTGGCTCCAGATACAACCAGATAGTGAGGGGGCAGCACTATAATTCTTAGCTCCCCAGTCTCAGGGGGCTATAACAGGCCAGAGTCCTTATCAATAATCTGTACTGCTGGAGGATCTGTGGTCGTCACATACAAGGATGGTGACATCTTACAGACATCACCCTCCTTAGAGACCTGGAAAGTGGGACGATGTGGAACACTGCCATGCAGATTTGCGTGACTGCCTGGGGCTCTCCTGGGACTCGCAGAGTTACAGATCTGACAGGCGGCAGTCAGAGATGCAGCCTCTGATCTGACGGACCGGCATGCAAGCCTGAACGCGTACGCGGGACAGCCTAACCCGCTCAGGAGCTTGTACCAATTATTCACAAAGGCCTCATACAGAAACAGAGATGCGTTTCACACGCCAAGAGATGGAAGGGAAAAAGGGGAAGGATCAAATTAAGGATGAGCCTAGTCAAAACCCGACAATCTGTGTGAAAAATCGATACAGACCACAGAATATTTTTCTCCATCTAATTTGAATAAAGCCTTCGAAAAAAATCATGTACTAAGAGATACTAAGAATGTAGGCTATACAGGACAACTCTATATTAGGGACAATGTAAAACACCACACACAAACACACGCATGCATGCACTTACGCACACACACACACACACACACACACACACACACTTTCAGTACTGGGGAAGGACCTGCTCCCCCCTACCCAAGGTTCCTAGAGCCATGCTTCAAATGTTAAGTCTCATCAAGATATACAGAACCATGGCAAAGTACTGATTAAAGTTGAGAAGAATGTGGCTCTTGTACTGCTCTGGCCATGAATACCTATATTCCTGGAGGAAAAGCAGAGTAACAATGGTGCTGCAAAACAGTTAGCACTGCTAATGTCACAAAAAGAACATCTGTGGTACAAACTGCAACACCAGATTCCCCTTCTCAAACTGGATGTGGAATATCATTGTCTTTTACAGGTCTGGGCTTTGCCACATTTACTATTACAGTCTCAAAATTAAAATGCCCCACAGCCAACATCCCATTTCAAAGATTTTATTAGCCAGCAGAGACATTCCCTGCACACCCGCAGCTGTAACTGCAGCCAAAGGCTCCCTCCACATTGTCACTGTCAGTCAACTCGTCTTAAACTTTCGTGTTGCAGTAAAATACTAGCACTTTTTAAGTATATCACTCTTTAAATTAAAACAGTAATATAGAAATACCACTTACGGGTTTACACAAGGCACCGCAAATCCTTAGGTTCACGTTATCTTGTAACAAACCATTATAAAACGAGTTCTAAACAATACACGTAAGGTGGCGCTCTTCAGACAAACACCAATATCCAAATTCGCAAACTTTACAAGCTGAAAGTACTAATTAACTTCACCGACTATGCTTAAGTGTGTACATGTTTCAGATACATTATTCTTGGTGCACTACACCAATAACTTGGTACAAATCTCCTACGTGGGACGCATTTACTTTGCCCCACCTACATAATTCCCCAGGCTGCAGCCACACACAATGCCCATGGCTAAAACAATTCGTTGGTAAACCACTTACACACACAGACAATACTGTATTACTTTACTTGTTATGTTAATGAGGTTGCAAAATGTGTTTCGGAGTGGGGAAACATCTCCCTTACACAGTTACATGCTTAGGTTTCTCAGTTTGGGAATGAGTCAACACTGTTGTGCAATAATACAATCACAACAACGGTGGCTTTGGAATAAATTATTCTCAAAACGAAGGGACACGGGGTAACTGAACATTTACAGCTTTGTTTTGAAAATGCCATACGGCTCTCAAAACAGAAAGCGTAGGAATTTACAAACAATACATGCTAAAAGACAAAAACGCTCTACACTAGGTGACACAGAAGCTAAGCTGCAACACTGCCATGCTAACGCCCCGTCCGTGATGAGCACCACCCGCCGGGTTCTTAATAAACGACTTTTGTACATATTAGCAGCCGCTGCCCAGCGGGTGGGCGGGAAGAAGCCGCGTCTTCGCCAGCCTGGCAGACGGCCTTCAGATGTCTGCATGAAACGGCCGAAACAGCAGGGGGCTTCATCAAGACGGGGGAAGGAAATGTTCAGTGACGGCTGTGAGGGTCAGCCAGCAGTGAGGGTTTAGCGTCATGTTCAGTGCAGCAGGGGGGCCTATGGGGAGAAGGTCCAAATCTTCACGAAACATCTGGAATAACGAGTCACGGCAAATCATTACCAGGGCAAATTCAGTCAGAACATCACAACATTTGTACGTTTTAAACACTGCACGAGCAAGAAAAGACAACCTTGGTTTTAATTAAATACCTACTTATAGATACAGTGGGAATTGTAGGTGTTTGGAAAGGACCAGCACTGTAAGTGCAGAACAGACGGCTTTAGAATTAAACAACCAACTGCAACTTGAGCCTTTGGTCCTTCACACTGAAATATTTACAATACAGCTGCCCCTTTTACCCAAAGAGACTAACGGGTTTTACCCAACTGGATATTTTACTGCAGCATTTCAGGTCAGGTTTGCGTCTTTCAAGGGCGCATTTGGCTTTGGTATCTATGCTCAACCGTTCTCTCTCTCATCACTCATCCATTGGTTCAAGGCTGACACATCTCCATGGAGACTGCCCGTGCACACAGCTTTTCTTCATCAACACAGAAGAGACTACTAGGAACGACAGCGTTCGCCAGCAAAAGTTCCATAGGAATGTCCTGAAAGAGCACTGAGGCTCCTTTGGGATACATAATATGTATTCGGACACACACGGACACACACACACACACACGGACACACACACACACACACACACACACACACGTCCATTTAAGTTACCAGCAGACAGGGATACACTGGTCACACCATAAGTGAGCAATTACCACTAGCTGGTGTTCAGACTCCTTTGTTGGAGTTCATGTTCTTCAAACTACCTACATCAGCATACCTGCATTGCATTTGTGGCAATTTGATACATTTTTTGTAACTTTTTCACAATGCTGACAGTTTGAATTTTTTGAGTTCATAACAGCACAAAGCTGTCTGGCATCTTTGTATGCGGATGTGTATGCCAGACAGGAAAAAAGTGAACTCCTGCAGCACCATTCAGGTGGTGTGCATCTCTGAAGTGTGTGTGCGCACACAAGTGTGTCAGACAGTCACTCATCCACCTCACCTGTGCGCGGGGATCCTGCGGTCACCGGCCAGCAGAACCACGTCACACAGTTGCTTGTGCCTCAGATAGCTCTCCATCTTGCGGAAGGTCTGCTCTGCGTGGCTCAGGGCTTGGAAGAGCTCCTCAGGCCCGCATGCCTCCATGGTGTGGCTGGAGGACAAGGTCTGGCTGCTGGAGCTCCTGTAGAGAGCAGAACAGTCACACGCATGCGCACACACGCACACGCACACGCGCGCACACACACACACACGCGCGCGCGCGCGCACAGGTCAGTGTGATCTTCAGTGTCACAAAGGAACAACCATATGAAGTTTACTGGAAACAACATACAAACTGGTTAGTCATATCAAAGCACAGTAACACAAGCACAACACCAACACCATAAGCTGATGACTCACTTATGAAAGAAAAAGCATACATAAACGGGTACTCATCCCTTCTACAGATAATTCCTTAGTAACCACTTTATTCCTGTCCCTAAATGATAATTATTCATCAAACATAAAAATGGACCGGTCTCTTTGTGGTTTTATGCACACTCAATCCTTTGGTCTGTGACCAAAGTCATTCTGGCAGCCTATAGAAGCCCAAAGCATGAGAAGACCCCTGTGTGATAACTGACCTTCCAAGTCCAACGTTTCAGACTAAACTAGCATCTCTGTACAAGTTTCCCCTGGTTACCAGTTGCATCATCAGACTACATCTATTCCGAATGCTCAAAAAGGAGAGTTCTGTGTTACTATGTTAGACACTTGGCTGTCTAAGTGCAAGTGAATCCCACAACTACGGCAACTGGAATTCTGTCTGAGAGAAACACTCCACACGTGGCATAAGGACACAGTGAAGACCTGCAAACACAGCTTTTACGGTACTGCCTTAAAGAGAACTCTCACTTCAACCTCAATCTACTTTGTCACTCCATGCCACTGTACAGCACATCCATTTCCAAAATTTAACTGAAAGTTACCATTACAAAGTAGTGAATGTTACTCTTTGATAAGTCATTTTTGGCAACATCATTGACAGCGAATATATTTTTAAATGCCCAATGATAGTCCTACACGTAGAATCTGTCGAAAGACTGGATCCCCAGTCAGTAGTTAACGGATTTTGTTGAAACTGAAATTAAAATCTTTCCCGTTTCCATGGCTGCATTCCATAAAATTACTTTGCTAATCTGGGAGTAGATCTTTGTTCCATCATTCTGAGGCTGCCTTTGACTGACTTCACCCAGCCAGAAATAATTGGACCACAAAAAAAAAAAACCCCCCCCCCCCACTTCATACTTGAAAAGTATTAGACACAGTCAAACAACAGCCTATCCCAGCACACAACGACACACCCACGTCCACACACACACACACACACAAGCTGTGTGGCACACCTTAAAGTTTCCATAAAGGTTAACAGGAAGCTCAGTCATCTAATGACTCAACCAGAAACTTCATGAGAATATGTGTGAACAAGTTCAAGGGTTGATTGTGGTCTCTACAGCACCACAATCACCCCCCCCCCCAATGGAGCACTGCTGCTTCTGCCGCTTCCCTCCTTTAACATCCAGGGCAAATGCAATCAGCGCCACATAAACTGGTGTAATTAGTCGCAGTGCCTCAGAGGTGCTTCTCACCGTGTGTCGCAGCTTGAACCCTCGTGTGTGGCGCTCGCTCCGAGAACGACTCACTGACGCGGGCCGTGCCGGGTTATTTTTAACCTCCCTAATGTTCCTATCTACGCCGCGCTGCCACTGGAAATGAGCATGCCAAGTGTGTGTATGCGTGCGTGTGTGTCTGTGTGAGCCTGTGCAGCTCTTGCCAGCTGAGAACCTTTTTAAAAAAGGGGAATGCAGAGTCGCAGCTCTGGCTAACTGAGACTGCCACTGCCACTGCCTCCAGAGAGGAGGTAGGTAGGTTGGTTTCTTTATTCATACCCGCAGGTAAATTAGTTTTGCAGCACAAAGGAAAGAGGCATCCAATCATACACACTGCTCATACAACACATAAATACAATACAGTATAATTCAATAGAACAAGTGTATTAAGTGCTTGGTTAGAGTGCCGTCAACAACACAGAGTCGTTTTATTTATAAACCTAATGGTTTCTGGAACAAAACAGTTCCTGTACCTTTTAGTTCTACACATGGGGACAAAGAATCTCTGACTAGACAGGAGAAGCTGAAAATGTCTATTTAAAGGATGCAAATTGTCATTTATAATATTCTTCCCTAAGAGGTAAGATGTGGGTCTACTGATGCCCCAAGGCCACTTGCACTTCCAGTCATCCCCAGGCGGTTGCAGATGCCTGTCAGTAAACCCATCAGTGGGGCAGACTGCCCCATGCTCACTGATCAGCCCCCTGGTCATGTCCATGAAGAAACGATAGACTCAGCAAAGCCTGGCGGTCTGCAAGACAAAACCGCTTTGCAATGCAGTGTTTAAAAGAAATCGTGAGCTGTTGCTTAGCGTGGCGAGGCGTGCACAAAACCGTTTATGATGAGCGCCGTCTCTCCAAGGTGAGTTTTTACACTTTTACTTATGCCCAACTCTATGAGCTCCTCTATGGTTCGACATTACCCAGCACCTGCAGACACACGTGCAGAAGGAAGCGTGCGCACACACACTACCGCCGTAACCATGCCGGCAGTGCTGCGCTTCCATCCGCTTTTCCATTCAGCGGCGTACACGGAAGAACGCCTACACAGGCACACAGCTCTTCGCCTGAACAGAATGTGGCTTTTACACGGAGCCCTGACTCTGAGACGCAGAGGCTTGCTGGGAGACTGACGTTTTGAAACCAGTGGCCTTGCTCTTCATGATACAAAGGAAAGCAAGAAAAAATTACACGGACCCAGAACCGCGAGGAAAACCTGATGTCATGTTTAAATTGAATCATGATTTTCTATAGCGTTCATTGGACATTTTGCTGCCTTCCTGGGCACTTCTAAGAGGTTTTCAATGCAAATGGATACAAATCTAGCTGCTCCTCTATGGTTTGACATTACCATGAATCCTAATTTGAAATACACACACACACACACACACACACACACACACACACACACACACACACACACACCATTATGTCCTTCAGCTTCATTTCCATTTCTGTATTTAGCACAGCAGCAACCTCACTCCATCCCAGCCATCAATACGTCTACCCAACTGCGGGGCTGAATGTCAGTTTCTTCAGAGGACATAAGAAGGAGGAGGTGGTGGTGGTGAGGGGGGAAAGGGGTGATACAGAAAGTAAGGGAAGAGATGAAGACTGCATTAACCAGATCGATCTCTCCCATTATTAGCGGATTGCTGTATATCTCCACTCCATTTGTACACATGTAATTGCACAACGGCTTAGCATGAGGCCATTATTGGTTTCACCCGAGGCTGGCTGGTGCTATCCTGCTATCTGTACCTGCAACACCAGGCCACAGTCTGCAGATTAATCCCCGACCACCATCAGTGGCTCCCTGAAGTACATTAGTGAACAAAACCAGACTCCATTCTTTATATAAAAGCCAAAGCAACATATCTGTATTGATTGCATTCATGAGAAACATGTCTCCAGGGATGTTGTGTGTGTGTGTGTGTGTGTGTGTGTGTGTGGGGGGGGGGGGGTTGTATGTAAATTAGTGCCGCCCAGTTGGATAATACATTTGAACCAGCAGGCACGTGGGCATCTGTA
>JABJVR010049213.1:0-11825 GCA_025773905.1 Chitala chitala | reverse complement strand
CCCCCCCCCCCCCCCCCCCCCCCCCCCCCCCCCCCCCCCCCCCCCCCCCCCCCCGCCGCCCCCCCGCGCGCCCGCCCCCGGGCCCGCCCGGCCGCCCCCCCCACGTCAGTAAAATCGTGCCGCCCCGTGTGATCATACATTTGCACCAGCAGGCAAGTGGACATCTGTACCTTTACTATAAGGGATAACGTCATGACAACATTGAAATAAATCCAAAACAATTCATAGGGAGAACCCATTGTGTTAACCTTTCAGAAAAAACATGGGTATATGTAAATTAGTTTGAGCACCCCGTCCTTCCTTATTTGCATCCTAACGTTAACCGAGTGAAATTTCTATGTGGTGTCCTCGTCCTCCTCCTCATTGGCCAGTGGCTGCCATTTTGGCTGCAACACCCCGCCCACCACAGGCCAGAGTACCGTGATGACTGCTCTCAGCCCAAAACGCCCCAGGAGAAAAGGTCCAGTTTTCCTTGTTGTGAAAACTGCTGTGGTTGACCAGTCTATTTGTGACAGTTTAAATACGCTGTTCTTGCTCCAAAACAAGTTTTAAAAATAATGCATTATTTATGTACATTGATTAGTGGCATGAAAACTGTCACATATAACAAGGCCTTGTTTTGTTTACATGAATGTGTGGCCTATCCTCCCACATAAATGTGACTAATACAATGTGTGAAAATGAACACTTGCAACACCAAAGCTCCTACAGCCACAGCTTTTTCCTTTAAAATGACTGTGGAAAATGAACATTAATTTCCGCCCCACTCTAACATGAAATTAAATGCAATGTAACATATGACTGACTGACTTTTCTCAGCAGTACTAGAACTGGTATGACTTCTCTGGCTGAGGGAGACAGAAAATGATTGTCAATCAAACGTAAACTGACAACTGTACATCCCGTGACCCTCCCTCCCTGGGTTTGCTTATGGTACTCCTCAATCACAACTTAGATGACTGCGATGACAGCACAACCGAGGTCAACAACAACTGTCTTGAAAGGATTCACACCAATGCAACTTCATTCTGGATAGTACTGCTTTAAAACAAACAAACAAAAAAAAAAAAAAAAAACACGTAGCATGGCTCCAGTTGGTCGCTTAATTCAAACTGTATCATATTTAACACAGGCCTACAACAGACGTAAACGCTGGGATAAGAAATACTACAAGTCACAAACCAGCCTGGAGGATGTGTTTATACTTCATACAAAAAGCTGTTGGAAGACAAACGGTGCTGAAATGTTTAGGGAGGTGCCAAAATCTTGCAAACACTTGAGCGCTTTCTCCAATACCCACTTGTGACACACCCGGCTTTCTCCGGAGTGTACAAAAACAGATGTGCAACGACCCCGTTGGAAACACAGTCAATGTCAAATAGCGGCCAAACAAGGCGATCGCGTCTGGATAAGGATGTTCGCAAACGAGAAGATGCGGTCAGCTCTGCAGTCAGACTCTGATGCGCCCTCCTCTCCGGCAAGTGGTACGTCAGCACACGGTACCCTCGTTGTTTTGGGCTCTGCACTTCCACGAAAACCCCGAAGCGGGACCACACCGACATTACTGTGCATTCACTAAAGTGAAAACTTCGTGCATTTTATCCAGTTCCTTGGATATGTGCAGCACTGTTAAACATCGGAGTCCGTTTTTTTAATGCAATTGATAAAACGTTTCCAAAAAATACAAAATCACAATGCAACACTTTACATCGTATCAGGGGAGAAAACTTCTCGGGTAAGTTTACTACAAACTAGCAACAAGGGAAAATCTCGTGTTCTGAAACGTTAGAAAAAACACGGCGTACATAAACGAACGTAAGCGATCCTTTACCATATCAGATGTCTGTGTTACTTGGGGGAAAAAATTAAAAGGAAAAACCTTTGTTTAACGCCAGTTAGCAGAAGAGATCGACTGTAGGAAAACGTGCAACTTCATGCAAGTGGCGTCCAATAAATTAACAGATAACCGTTTTATTAAGTATACTTATTTTCGAAGTTACCAATTTGGTTTTTATGTTTTATTTAAAAAAAAAATCCTGCATAATGCCCCAATTACCGATCAACTCACTTTACATGCAAAAGTTGGTGTTGGTATTTCGATCAATATAAAAACCCATCTCA
The DNA here is from genome assembly GCA_025773905.1 of Chitala chitala. Classification (NCBI taxonomy): domain Eukaryota; kingdom Metazoa; phylum Chordata; class Actinopteri; order Osteoglossiformes; family Notopteridae; genus Chitala; species Chitala chitala. The sequence goes on along the minus strand of JABJVR010049213.1, from coordinate 9,704 downwards.
AGAATAGCCGCTTTCAAACGTAAAGGAGCGCTACTCCGCCACATGAAAGCTGTGCATAACAGGCCAGCATACCTGCAAGAGCTTGAGTCCGAATCGATATTCGCGTTCTCCCCATCACACCCTCCATTGCCTCCGAGGTCATGTCCCTCCGGATGAGGCTGCAGGGATTCCGCGCAGCCTTGGCTGTTTAACTCCAGGACCCCTGGTTTTGGGTGCGCGTGGGCGACCCACGCGAGCGGCGGCGCGGTCCGGCAGTCCTGCTGACTTAAAGAGCGGCGGCAACTAGCAGCGGACGCCGCTGACTGCATGGAATTGCCTGCTACGTCTACAAACTTTCTGCAGCTGATGCTGCTGTCAGAAGCGTCGTTCGTGCCGGTTGTATTGCTGGCGGTGCTGGCGCAAACGCCCACCGACTGATCGTCCGTGGAGCCTCCAGTGCCTCTACCGCTGAAGAAGTCACCCAGCGACTGGTTGTGGGGCGGCGGAGATGTGGGGTGGCCGAACCACCTCCATCGGATTCGTAAAATCTGCTTCACGTCAAACTCCTTTCTGGAGCCAGACATTCCACTTTACTATCGCAACAAAAACGGCAAATCCGCGACTGTCTTGGCACTGCTCGCAGACAACGCGAATTACAGAGCAGAGAACAGAGAGAATACTCCTTTCCGCGACCTAGTGCGCACATAAAGCAAACACTTCTGACAGCGCGCTCTCCCCCTCTCTCGTCCCCCCACCTTTCTTTTGCTCGCTCGCGCTCTCTCTCTATCTCTATCTCTCCCCCCCCCCCCCCCAGCTAACGTACGCTCACAGCAACAAACACGAGGTCTACAGTACACACGAACTTGGAAACTAAAAACCCCGATGTAATCACGCGACATTGATCAACATTGCATCAAGTAAACTTGGTCCGTAAATGTGTGCAAAGCAGCAAGGATACGACAGGAAGCTGCTTCTGACATTTTCATTTCAATCCACATAATGGATTTATTCCCGTCTTTGAAAAACTGGGTCATTCCAAGTATGTTTGTTTTATTATTAAGAACCTCCATACGTTTTTGCGTTAATACAACTAAAATATTTTCTTTGTAATTACAAACTGAGACAAAATCTGAATATCAAAGTAAAACGATTTCACTCAACAAATCTGGCAACAAAAACGTAGAAAAACGATCCTCCGCAACACGAATAAATATCAGAAACTTTCCCATCACAAACCCACCCAGCCTCCCCCCAGCTGCAATGCACCATTCCCCTGAAATGATCGTTCCCAAATGCAATATGTCCCCAGGGGAGCCATTAGCTTGCTTCAGCACATGTTCGTACAGCTGTCCAACAACAACATCTTACCATCCACCTCTTGCGGAACCTGCGCTGGGAGCAGTTCCTGTGTGTGTGTGTGTGTGTGATTACAATTTAGTCCCATTAATCATTAGTTTAATGTGAACGGCAGAAACACAGGGGCCCAACACCAGGTAATGGAACTAAGGTATTTGTGTAAAATGATGTGTGGTTGTAGTTAATATAATCAACATGGACAATCCTTTTCAACTTTGTCCTAAACCAACATTGGTGCATAAAAAGAAGGCAATATGTTAGATAATTCCAAGACATAAACTGGGAATACTATGTTTTTGTCCCAAGGATTAAATTAAAGGTGGGGGTGGGGCTGGTCACATGATCCAGAATGACCCATTTGGGTGACAGGACTGTTTGGTCCTTAAGAAGAGCTGACAACAAATAATTAAAAGATGAAAGAGAATGCATGTAAATGTGTGTGCAGAAAAGGTAGAGGGGGTAAAAAAGTGTAAATCAGCACCTTTAGCAATACCTGTGCTTCCTTACCGTACTGCAAAACTGTTGAATGCGTCAAATCTACATAGTAATAACAGCTCTCGACACTTTGCTGTGTCAGCCGTTCTACTCGTGGCTGAGAAATGTCTTAAATTATTACTCTGGGACCAATCCTCAGTAGTTTTGATAAGGGAGAAAAGTTCTGTATAGACTGGATTATCTGGCCAGTGACCTTTTTCCTCATTTCTTTTCGTCCTCAAGTCTGCAAAAGCAATATGTCGGGGATTATCTCCCAAACAAAGATTAAAGAATGCTTAATGGAAAAGATATCTAAAAACACCTCACCCACATTCTGAATTCACTGAGTCTTAAATTTTCTGAATTTCACCTAAGTTCTATCTACACAGATGGGACTTAAAACCAAATGTATTTCATGTACAGCACTGCGGCACACGCGGTTGTACTTATACAGCACAACTGTCATTGTGTCTCTAAATGTTTCCAAGCATCTCAGATGCAAATAAAGAGCAGTTATAGAATTTTGTATAGTCTTATGACCTTTGAAATCTATACCCCTTTACTCAAAAAAGGCTTTATAATATATATATATTTTTTTATTTTATATTTTATAAAATTATATATTTTATATAAAATATATTTAAAATATATATGTATATTTTTTTTTACATTATGTGTATGTATGTTATGGAAATTCTTATTTAACTTATGTACAGAAGAATGCAATTGTGCATGTAATTACATGTATATAAACAATACAATTTAACGCATAGAAAATAAAAATTTAAAGCAGGTAGGTACACTAACATTTTGACTGATACGGTGTGTGCAAAAGTCTCATCTATTTCTCATATATATATATATATATACACACACAACACAGTATGCATGCATGCATGTATATATGTATGCATGAACATGTATGTATATAGTCTAGTGTTTGTGAACCACTGTGCTGCGACACACAAGTGTGCCATGAGAGACTGTCAGGTGTGCCGTGGGGAATTATCCACTTACACCTAATTTGTCCAAAAAATTATTTAGTTACAGCAAATAATTTGCCATTGTTGAGTGCCTGTGCCTGTGATGCAGTGACTAGCAGAGTGATGGAAATACTCCTACACGCCAGTGGGTGGCAGTAGGCAGTGCAATAATGACCTTATTAATTCATGACAATAGAATTAATGATGCGTGCGACAGGTAGCAGTGACAGCAATGGATAATGCAAACTCCGGACCGGGCTCTGGACAAAATTCTGACCCAGATGAAGGCCCTAATATGAGTGGTGGTCAAAAGAAAGCAAAAACGGTGAGCAATACAGTGAAAGTTATCTTTCGTTTAGATTTACCTTTAGTGGGGATCTGATTGCATCTGGTGTATGGGGAAAAGCTATCCAACAGTGCCATGGTCTCAAGCAAGTTTAAATACCATCTCTAAACAAAACACCTATCACCTGAAAACAATAACAGACTATTTTGTACATCTATAAGAACACACTGAGAAACAGGCAACTTTAATGAAAAAAAACCACAAAGGTGAATGATAGAGCTCTCAAAGATAGCTACCTAGTAGCTGAATTTGTAGCCAAATCAAAAAAGCCACATTGTGGCAGAGACATTAATACTACCTGCCTGCAAAGCCGTTATCAACGAGATGCTCGGCCCTGATGCAGTTAAAGAAGTAGCCAAAGTCCCTCTCTCAGATAACACATTTGCCAGATGTATTGATGACATGTCTGCAGACACAGAAAGTGTTGTTTTGGAAACGATACACATCAGTGGGAAATTTGCAATGCAACTTGATGAGTCTATGGATATTAGTGGACATTCTCAATTCTTGGCCAATGTGGGTTTTGTGGATGGACCCGCCATCAGAGAAAACTTCCTATTTTGCAAGGAACTGTCAAAGGTGCACCTCTAGCAACAGCATTTGCAAAGAGTCAACCTTGACATGTTTCCGCTCACCCAGAATTGGCAAGATGTCAACACAGCTGCACTGTGTGAGATAACAGGTAAACATGTGAAAACTCTTGAGGTGAAGTTGTCATTTTATTTCCATTCAGCATCCACTGATTGCCTTGACTGGGTTAGGGACAATGTAGCTCAGCAGCAGTTTTTGGAAAGGATGTGACTTTGCTGGAGCTGCAGGAACTAACTGAACCATGAGAAGATCGTGGTTTGAAGCTAAGATTTGCTACCTACCTACCTTTGGACAGTTTTTGGTTGACTGCCTACAAGGAGTTCCCCATTCTGGCAAACAGAGCTACATCGACACCGCTTCCATTTTCCACAATACATATCTCCACAATATCTATGTGACCTGAGCTTTTCAAGCACGACTGCTATAAAAACTAAAAACAAAGAGAGACTGAGAGCTGCTGAGCAAGAGCTTCATGTGTGCCTTTCTTCAATTCCTGCCAGGATATCAGCTTTGAGTTCATCTAAGCAGGCCCAGGTTTTACGGAGTGAGTATAAACAAATTGAGAGATTCAATTGTCATTATGTATACTGTGTTAGGCAACAGTGTCATTTTGTAAAATTTTTGGTTGGTGATGTCCTGTGGGATTTTTTTTATATGTAAAAAATGTGCCGAGCCTCAGAAAAGGTTGACGAACACTGATATAGTGTATGTATTAAAGTCAGAGAGCAAAGGGCTACGCAAGGTAACTCACACCTCTTTTGCACCCCCTAGTGCCAGGACTGTGCAGTGTGTCACATGACATAAAAAGCATGCATCTGTGAGCCAACTGTTTATCCAAAAGCTTCAGTTCAAGCAAACAAGCATAAATGTGTATTTTTCCATTTGGTGACAAAATTCTAGCTCTTGAAGGCGATCCATGCAATCAAACAAACTCTCCAGTTACATATGCATACCAGACTTGTCACAGATGAGGCAAAGACCCACCATAGTCAAATGGCTGGCACATGGCACATGTTTTGTTGTACGGTTTTGCCTACACAATGATGTTAGACTTAGGAAAAAAAAAAAAACTATACGTTTTTAAAGTGGCTTGGTAAGACTCAGGAATAGCCTGACCAAACTGCTACTTTAGACCACAGGAGAGCTGGCTGCAGTGAAACACTGAAGACAACACGAGACGATGAGCCGTGCCAGAACGCTCCTCAGCCAACTCAGACTGCTGTTAAACTGACGCCCATCTTTGTCTCTACAAAGCATGAGGCTGCCAATCCCGGGGGAGCGGGGGCGGAGCGAGGGCATTAACATGGAATAGGAGGAGACAACCTGCTCTAGCTGTGAAATACATCACACCCATTAAGGGACTCTGCCTCTTTGTTCTGAAAGGAAACTTTATGGACAGCCTAAAGTCACATCACTGACATGATCGGCCTCTTTTATAAGTGCCCTGCACTGAGAGGAAGGAGGAACCCCCACCCCATGCTAAACAGTAATTTCTGACCTATTCCGATCCTCTCAGATGGATTTTTAAAATCCCCCACCAACGTCTTCTAAATGACCTCGCTCCGAGTGCTCTCTCTGTGGGGAGAGCTGGCTGGCAGGGTCACGCAGTGTGTGCTGCAGTGTATGAGCTGCGCACTGAGGGCTCCCAATGATGAACATGTCAGTGACGGCACCGTAATTCCAGGCAAAAAGCTGTAAGGCTGGCTGCACATCTCAACTGGTCACACAGCTGACAAGGAGATGAAAATCTTCAGCTTGTGTAGTGTACACACCTACAGCAGCTGAAGGAGCATCTCCTAGACACACACACACACACACACACACACACACACACACACCAACCTACAGCAGCTGCAGGAGCATCTCTCACACACACATACACACACACACACTCCTACAATAGCTGCAGGAGCATCTCTCTCTCACACACACACACCTACAGCAGCTGCAAGAGCATCTCTCACACACACACGCACATACACGCACACTCCTGCCTGGGTCCACATCAACCACTGAAAGACTCAGGTCCAATTAACAGGCCCATGCCGCAGACCAGCTAGTCCTTGACAGAAAGAGATGGGACAGCCCACGCTTTCTTCGCTCCCCCTCCGTGTTCCTCAAACACATGGAAGGTGAAGATAAAGGAGCCTTCACGGCCTGTAAAGCTTCGTCCAGCCCCTGCATCTGGGGCACAGTAGAGTACGCAGCACAGCAAGCCAAGCAATCCAAAGGTCTAGTCAGCGCTGAAGATGCAGAGGACAGGACTGTCCTTTCCTTCTCACCACACACCTTTCTGCGTTTCCTCAAAATTAACTGTGCATGTCTCCAATTCATTATCATGAATTGCCAGACACTATTATCATTATCATGCCAGACACACGTTGGCTACACCACTACTACCATTGTTCCAGCTTCTCAAAACACAGTAAGTAGTTTTTTATTTTTCAGCTCTGAAGGTGGCTGTGTTGTCTCACTTTCAACCAAGATTACATTAGAGGATTTTAGAAATTTCCGCTTTGTTCATGAGATGTGTCCACTCTGTCAGGACAACAATCTGGTTTGCTATGACTACAGCCTGCCAGTGAATAAAGATAAAAGCCTGGAGTGAGAAGAGACCACCTCCTCCATTACTTTACAATTTTTAACCCCCAAATACTTGAGTTGTGAATTTGAACATCAGGCTGCTTGTGTGAGGCACAAACAAGAGCCTCGTGGTCCATCCAGGGCCACATCTCCCCCTGCCTTCATAGTTACAGAAGGCAACTAATTTACAGCTGGAATGCTAGCCACTATTGAAATAATTACTCCACCAAAGCACTTTGGACCTGCTGCGGGACTACAGGTTTAATTAACAACACTTCAAACCACGTACCCTCAAAGCCTTTACTCCTGCTTACAAGTGCTTTCGAGTAGGCTTACACGGCCAGATAATCCAAAGAGGGTGTGTGTGTGTGTGTGTGTGTGTGTGTGTGTGTGTGTGTGTGTATTGTTTTTTTTTTTTTTTTTTACACTTCCAACCTCCAATACCAATGTTTTCTCCAATCTTCTTCCATGTAGAACTTCTTATCCTGATTATTCTAATTACTGTACTAAGACAGAGAAGTCTCGGCATGTTATTTACATACTGTTTTCCTCAAAGCGAGGCAACAGCACTGAGTTTTCTGTAATTAGCTGATGTGCTGTACGGGTAATTGACAGCAGATATAAAGAGCTTAGGCCTGTCATGTTAACGGCTTGCGCGCTGGTGTCCTCGCTCCCGGTCTCTGTCTCCACACTGCACAATATCTGTGGAAATCCTGTAATAACGATGGACTTGTTTTAATTTACGAGTCATGCCTAGTCATTACCATTCTTGTTGCTTTTCATTTTTCCACAGGAAGACAAAATCCAGCAGCGCAACATTAAGCGCGCTGCTTTCATGACAGGATGACTAAACCCTTCCAAATAGATGTATGCAAACGAGGCTGCTCATCCACAGTTTTATTTTCCATTTCCCCCTCAGGCTGGGATTGGTGTGCTTCGCTTACCCGGTCCCGCACAAAGCCTAGGCAAGGTTTGGAACACACACACACACACACACACACACACACACACACACACACACACACACAGAGCAGAGCACAGCACCGCGCAGCACAGCTCTCAAAACACCAATGCACCCCCCATCGCTCCAGTTGTCAACATCGTGCTCTTTACCACATTGCTATACACAACAACATACTATGGTAAGCCAGGACAGCCAAAAAGGCATCACGTGGGCAGGCCGGGTGACTGAAAGCGCCGTGTTTATGCAATAACCCCCGCTGTGTGCGACGGCGCTCCCGTTCTGTCAGCGGGCCTCTCACAAGGAAGTCAGTGCAGACAGGTGACACGGATTCTGGGCTGCTCACTCGTCTGGGCGCCGTGTCTTTGTAGTGCCGAACATCACAGCACGTTTGTGCCTTTGAAGAGCAAGACACTAATGAAGACTTAGGAGGGAGGCACCTTTCACAGGATGGAAATTAGCGTGGCTCATATGCTTCTAGTCATCAGGCGCGCACACTCAACCTGACCACCGAGGCACGAGACAGGCAGCGCTGCTTAGGGAAGCAAGAGTTGCAGCAATACCAGTGTCCATGGAGACCAGAAGGAGGCACGCCATTGGTCTGCTGCAGCTGACAGAGGTCATAGGTCAGACTGCATCTCTGAGCCTCCAGAGCCGTCATACCCACCACAATGCTGTCAGTTAGAAGCTACCCACATTCAAAGTGACAAAAGCATAGAGGCCAGGACGTCCCTCTTCTGGACACGCTTGGCACCACGCCCCACTTGGCTCCACTTTGATAAGACCTTTAAGCTCTGCACAGCCGCTGAACGTCCACGTCCTCTAACTGCGGATGGGACTCATATTACTTAGGCCAAAGGCGCTTTGAACACACTGAGGTGGTTCAAGAAAGATTTGATCCACACCTAATGCTCTACATTATTTAGGTTTCATTAAAAAAATAAAATCCACCAGGGGCAGCTGAAATTATAGCACAGTTCCGCTGGCTCCTTTGATATAAAATTAATCAGAGCAGCACTATGTGACAGAGAGGCCCCTCTGAAGGCCCACACTGCAGCCATCATCAGTAACACCCCTGCAGGGTCAGGGCTATGCCCCTCAGAGAGACAGAGAGGCCCCGCTGAGGGCCCATACTGCAGCCATCGTCAGCAACACTGCTGCAGGGTCAGGGCTCCGCACCTCCCCCAGACTGAGAGCCTGTCCCAGGGCCAAAAAAAAAAAGAAAAAGAAAAATAACTTTAAAAAAGTTCAACTGGACCAAACCATTGGCAGACCCAGTCCAGAAAATTTGTCTCCAGTTACCGCTGAATGCTGCCAGCAAACATTTGATCTGTCTTTCCAGCAACATCTGAACTCTATAGTCAGAGGAAAAGAGGTAAAATTAAAGCCTTGACTAACTCTTTTAACATTACAGAGCAGTACATTTGTATTTCCCCCTATCCCCGCCATTCATGTGTCATCTGAACTAAATGCAAGCCAGCACATGCAGTCACATGATAGGAACACAAGCAGAGTGGCTTGAGTTCTGTGTTGCGTTTTCAGAGAGGCTGTGATCAGGCCAGTACTTTAGACACTTTGAAGCCCTAATTAAGCCCAATTCATTTCATCTGCCATTTGTAAGTAATTTTTTTACTCTCTATTCCCACTCCCTCCACCCACCCCCCACCTATCATTTAAGAGTACGGTCCACATGTGATGCCTGAACATTCTGCATTTACCTTATTTCCCAGCAGCACAGTGTTACCCACCCCCCTGTATTTCTTCCCTTAACCTCACACTCATGTCCATTGCATCACATGTCTCCTCTGCTGCCCCTCCCCAACTCTTCATGACTTTCACACAGCAGACCCCGTCCCAGACACAGTGCAGGACAGTCCTGAGTGACGCATGTACGTGCCTCTCTTTCGGCCTGTCCCTGCCTGCTGGCTCCACAGACACATCAGCACTTTTTTAATAAGCACCAGGACTCCCCGCTTGCCGCTTGTTAGCCTTCTTTTAATTGAATTCCTGCTGCTCTGTCATTTTCTTTTTCCCCCAGCAGCGAGACGATGAGACTCACTGCATCGCACGCCAGCCTACACAGACAGACGTCCTACTCAGCACATGTGCCGGATCCCACTGTCGCAGCCAATGGGCTCTAGTAAAATGTCAGCAACCTGCATTTCTGAAAAATGAAACAAAACAAAAAAAAAAAACCCCACCAAAACAGGATGTGCAGAGACAAATGCAAGTGAAGAAGGTTAGTAGTAATTCACATCTGCATGACGTGAGAGTGGCTTAGAGCTTAACGTTCTCTTGAATGTTAGGTTTACTACAAAAACATCCATTAATGTTGGATGTGTGGATGTGTGCGACTGAGCCTAAGTCTGGCGACGGTCCCTGTCCTGTGGAAGACCTCCTGTGTGGTTCCAGTTCCTAAGACTGCGTATGC
>JABJVR010049212.1:10054-22487 GCA_025773905.1 Chitala chitala | reverse complement strand
TTTTGGAATGTGTAGCTCTCTTGAAATCCAAAATGAGCCAATATTTGGCCTGAAATTTCAAAATGTCTCACTTTCAGAATTTGATATGTTATCTATATTCTATTTGAATAAAATGTAAGTTTATGAGATTTGTAAATTATTGCATTCCTTTTTTATTCACAAGTTGTACAGTGTCCCAACTTTTTTGGTATCAGGTTTGTATAAAAATACACTGTACTGTCCTACAGTACAAACTCATTATTAAGTAGTCATGTAAAGAACACTTTCAACCAAAGCATCTTCCAAAATCAATTATTTTAATAGCTTATATTGTAAGTATTTAAATCAGGGGTGTCCAATCACAGTTCTGGGGTGCAGTACTGGGTGCAGGTTTTTGTTTCAGCCAATTTCTGCTGTTAATTGAATCTTAATGTCAATTAACAATTGACTTTTTTTGTATAATTGTTATAATTGTGACAATCCAGAAATTATGAACAAGCTTTATTCATTTTTAAAAAGAACTTTAAAAGCATGTCGAGGACTTGATGTGGCTTCTTAGCATTTTTTTAACAATTATGATATACTTCGATCTTTTAATCAATTATTGTTAATGATCACTTACATAAATGCTTGAGTAAACATTCTTAATCATTGCCACCTGTTTCTGCTGTTAATTTATTACAATTGTAATGCAACCAATTACTCGTTTCAACAAAGCACCATGCTAAATTATCCAGAATTTCTACTCTGATTCTGTGGCTAGAGAGGCATCGTAAGGTGTGATTTATATATTTGTTAGACAGGAAAGCCCAAGAGACAACTAAGTGCAGACATCTACAAGTAATCAGGAAGAATACAGAGAAGCAAGGATGTAATTGATATTTAATTGAGATAGTTGTCAAATTAAAATAATTGAACTGGTTGGAAGAAAAACCTGCACCCACTGTGGTCCTCCAGGACCATGATTGGACACCTCTGATTTAAATATATGAATAATGTTGCTTCTGCCACCTCTGAGTATACAGGTGTTCAGGGGCACAAAATGTAGCTAAACTTAGCAGTTCATTTACCATTTGCCATTTCCTTCATGTTATCAGGAGCCTTTACTTCTCCTCGTCCCCTTTAGTGACTGTTGGCTGTGCAAGGATAAGGACAGGCAAAGAAGGGAAGGTTGTGGTGAAGGATGAGAAGCGTGCTCTCCTCAGTCTCCCAGGCCTCTGTTACACACGACAGCTTGAGTGAACAGCACAGCAAGATGCCTTCCCTCCCGTTCACTCAGCCTGCAGTTCTGTGCCATCTCCGGCTTTTCTTGATGGATGCCAGAGCATTCCATCTCTTAACTGTTTTGCACTTGCCAGTATTTGGCCCGTAGTAGAAGCAACACTCCTACTACCCCTTTAATTTAGGTCGGCCAAGGGATGCAGTAGCACAGAACGGGAAGAACTGCATGGCTCTCCTGAGAAAGAATTCCCTTGTTTTTGTGTAAACCTGCTTTCTCTAACAGGCCCAGACATTGTAGGCTGAAGCACACAAAATACTGAGTGTGAAAACTGTTAATGTTAATCACTGTTGCACAAAGACCCATTTGGAAGACTTTCCCTCAGGTTCCCTTCTCATATTTGGTTAGAAATCAGGCTACAGTATATGTAATAAATTGTTAAATATTCTACCTATGACATGAATGAACATTATCATATTTGCACACCTTTGCATAACTTACTAAACAAAGAATCAAATGTATACAATAAATGTAAAAACGTTTGCTGTGGAAAATAAATGTTAGTGCTAAAAAAGCAACGTGCAATTACTTTAATATAAAAATGTAAAGTGGTTCATAGTTTTTATACTGTTATATTTGTCTAAGTACATGAAAATTTTAAGATTCATTGACATTGATGTGCAAATACATGTGAATGCATATGTACATAAATGTGCATTCATTACTATGCATGTTAAGACAAAAAAATTTCAAAATGAAGTAAAGATTTTATACATGTGTGCTTTGCATCGTACACTTCGCATCCTGTGTGAAAGAGACCATGCCATTTGCTGTGGTCTTGCACCAGCATCTCCCAGTTGTCCGTAGCAATGTCCAGCGATTTCAGGGAAGCCTTCAGACAGTCCTTGAACTGTTTCTTCTGTCCTCCGCACAAGCGCTTTCTGGCCGTAAGTTCACCAAAGAGGAGTTGCTTAGGTATGCGTTCTTCCGGCATGCGAATAACATGGCCTACCCACCGAGTCTGTGCTGTCACCAGGATTGTGTGGACCGATGATAAACTAGCTCTGGACAGTACCTCAGTGTCTGGCACTCTGTCTTGCCATCTAATGCGCAATAGACAGGACATATGGAAGTGATCGAGCTGCTTCACATGCCTTTGATACACAGTCCACGTTTCGCAGGCATATAGAAGGGTAGTGAGCAGCACGGCTTTGTAGACCTTCAGTTTGGTGACGCTGCTGATACCTCGACGTTCCCATTCAGTGGAGCGAAGCCCACCAAAAATTATTAGTATTATTGTATGCCTATGATGACTGTACTGTACTCCTTGTCTCCAGTCTCTGCCAGTGCCATCTCTGGTCCTTCACTACCCTCCTCCTCTTGGTGTCATCCTCATTTTGTATTCACCTTCCCTCATTTTTGAACCCTGGCCTGCCATTACCAATAACTGGACTTTGATTGTCACTAATAAAGGACCTCTCTCTTTGACTGCATTCCTCTCCTCCTGTCTCCTGCTGCTACATTACAATAATTTGCTGTGCCTTTTAAGACAGTTAAAAAGGCCATTGCTGTCAGGGCCTCAGTCATTCTGAGGTCATACTGTCTCCTTCGTTTGTCATGATAAATGCACTGACATTAGCTCAACATCCGAGATTATTTCTGTCACTATCCTTTATTTCAGCTCTCCTTCCCCTAACATTCAAACAAATTTCTTACACAATAAGCATCTCACATCTGACACAGTGTAATTAAAGATAATTCTGTGAATCCACACACAAAGACAGCTGATTGCTTCTTCTGGGCAGCTATTATGGTAGTTCCATTTTCATCTCATGGGAAAAAAAGAACAAAAAAAACAAAGAATGCAAACTTTTCAACTCTTAATTAGGCAGCAAAGATCTGTACAAATATACTCTTTGTCAAATTTCTATCTTGGCCATGATAATGTGCACCTTTTAAACCAAAGAGTTACATTCCTGTAAGAAAGCGTGTTGGACTGCAGCACTTGTGCCATTAAAATGAATGACTGTGTGGCATAATAACAGAGCCGAGCTCTGGCTGGAAGTCCCTGTGGGTGCCTGGCTACTTTTTCCATGAGACACCTCTGTTTTCTGTAAATTACAGTTTGTTTTAATTCTGGGGCACAGAAAGCTGGTTCCAGGTGTTCACTCTTAAAAACAATACATGCCACTGAGGCTACACAGACAGGTTAACTACACTTCCTCTGATGTCCACCACACCACTGCAAGCCTGACATGAAGCAACTCTGTGGCAAAACAGAGAGATTGTATAAAAAGGGCTGCTGTGTGTAATTCATTCAAGGTCAGTGTAAATCATGTGTAAGGGTTCTTTTCCAAACTTTTTCACTGCACCAAGTTCTAAAAAAATTAGTACTCATTTTTTCCTACTGATTTCCAGTGCAGCACCAGTACCGAAGTACTGATCCAGCTGCAGTATTCATTTAGTACTTTGGGTGGGACTTCCAAATGTGTTTATTGCCGATTCGTTATGAAACCCGTCTCACAAATACAAAATACAGCCACTATCTTCAAAAATTAGTTACTAATTCAGAATACACTGATAAACAAAAGAAAAATAAATAGATAATACTTGTCCACACATCCGTGATTATTTTTTTACTTCATTTTTTTACTTTATCCTTGAATGAAGACACCCCGGGTTCAATCATGGTCTGGTCAGAAGAAGAGATTCCAAAAATCAAAAATTATTTGTGAAAAGAACATACAGTATTACTGTTATTATTACATATTACTGAAATAGGAATGATGTTGATATTATTACATTTTACTAATATGCCTATTTTGCATATTGTACAGGTATGCAAAATTGGTGTCACTAACTGTACAAGTTTTTCATTCCAGTGGAAAACAAACACAAGAAGTACTGTTGACTTTGGTACTGCTTGGAAGAACCAAAATTTTGAAGTTGTGGTGCAGTGGAAAGGCAGTCTGACGTGAACTCTGTGTGCATCGTGTGTCAGTTAGGTGAATTCAGTGTACACTGTGTGTAACTCATTTCAGGTCAGTGTACATCATGATTTGTACATGTGAGCTCAGAGTAAACTGTGTGCAACACGTGAGCTGTGTGTACACTGTGTGTAACTCATTAAAGAACAGCACAGTCAATTCACGGTAATTGAAAAGGACACCTAAAAGGAAGATGACCAAGATTATACAGGATAAAGATAATTCTCTTCTGAAAACTTGTTCAGAATTAGTAATTGTGGAGTAAAACTTTTTCTGTCATTATTTCGACCTTGGTGACGAAAAACAATATCCGTGATTCCCACTTTTTATTACTTCCTCCTTACTAAAGTTCATGAAACCTAATATGAATTTCAGTGCTGGCTATGTTTGTTCTCCTATTTTTAAACAAAGCCAGTATTAACATTGAGTAGAATTAACAGCATTACGTTCTGCAAGACAATGGCTCTGTTGCTCATGGAATTAGGGGACCTTATAAAGGGTCACAAACCCCCAACTAACCTAGCATTTAATCCTAGGATTCCAAGCTCTCAGCATTTGGCCATAAAACCCCAGTGTTAAATAAGGCACTCTGTAGGGGGTGGGAAAAGGGGGTGGGAGGAGGCACAGCAGACCCACAGTCAATCAAGAGCAGGAACTGGTACAGCACAGCAGCTTTTACAATGTGCTCTATACATTAATATTAAAAAAAACAAATCAAGATTACTACAAACTACTTTAAATTGGGTTCCCCACCCATCTAAAAAGCCCAAACCAATTCTTTCAAAGATCACAAAAGCATTGTTTAATGCCTGTAAAACAATTAACCCACAGAACACTTCAAACACAATTTACCCAATTATAAAACATTTTAAAAGGTCAACTTTTGAACATGTTTTGCATACTACACATTACAGTTACTTATTGTGTACAGTGACAAAGATCTAATAATGAAATTTTGCTTAAAACTTTAAAAGTTTGAAGGAACTTTGATGTTTACATTAATACAACATACATGACATGACATATTTGTGGTTATATATAAAGAAAAATCTTAGGAAAATAATTTTAAAAAGTAGTTTATTGCAATTAACAGGTCAATCTGGAACATGACACACTGTAGAAATGTAACACTAAAATGCTTTCTTTAAGTAATCTTTTGCATAAATCAACAAATTCCCTTTGAACTCCCAATACAAAAGAAACAGCTACATTCCACATGTAATGACTCCTTTCCAAAAACTGTAATTCATCAGCTATGCAATACTAATATAGGCTTATGACTAGCATGTGTGTGGTTGGATAGTTAGATGTTTTCTAAAATCCCACACATGGAAGCAGTATTTAAAAATGACTTGTCACACAGAATACAATGAACAAAGATGTTCAACATTAACCTGGCAATGTGTGCAGGTACTTGGTACTCAGAAACTTCTTTTCTCACAATGATAGCGGATCCTTACTGTATTACTACTTTATTATTTTATGACGTGATTTAACTGTTTTGCATTAGTTCACATGCAGTTTGGAGATTTGACAAATTAGATTTTTAATGTTATTTTATCTGTTCTGATTTTATGCTTATTTCCCTAGTAATTCGAGGTACAGCAATTTGAACGACTCAGTTGTATTAAAAGCGCTATATAAATAAACACTGACATTAAAGAACATTTAGGCCATCCACTCTGAAAACTTTTCACAGTCGTTGCTTAGTTAGAATCACTGGTTTGATAGGAACATGGCAGCAGTACACAGGTGCCCAACGTTACAGCAGTTACAGTCAACAGAAAAATTAAGTGAAAAGAAGAACACTTATAAAAGACCTACAGCCAGGATTTTAAAAATAGTGGCCCACAGGCCAGGTCTAGCTCACAAGTCATTTCAATATGGCCCCTTTCATGTTTATAATTTAGTATTAAGTATGGCCCAAAATGTTCTTTACTGGCTTTTTTACTGTAAAGTGTAACACTTTTCAGTGCAACGTTTTAATCACCAAACAGGAACTACACAGAGTACCTCAAACATTTATTGTGAACTCAGACAGCCAACAACTTCACACAGCAGCACTGTACACACGCTTACTTCCTCAGCTACTCCACACAGCAGCACTGTACACACGCTTACTTCCTCAGCTACTCCACACAGCAGCACTGTACACACGCTTACTTCCTCAGCTACTCCTTTAGCTGCTTGTTTGAATGAAGACCACATCACCAGTGGTCCCCAGGTAAGTTGAGTTTAAGACCCTTGACTTACAGTACGTTAAATCTATTATTTTTATTGACTCAACTCATTACAGAATTAAATCAGCCCTTTTTACTCTCCTGTGCAACCCAGTCAGACTTTTGTCTGCAAGAGAACAAAAGCCTTGCATCAGAAGAAAGGAATCACACTTGGCTAGGACAAAACAGCCACAGGGCTTGCAGGAATGCACCAGAGCCCTGAATACACAAACCAGGAGAGAACAAACACACCTTCTGGAGCAGCACCTTGTATTTTATCATTACCATCAGCTGGGAGGGCTGCCAGGGCTTGTTCCTCTGATGTGGGGTTCCCTTTGTCATCAGGGATACCTGTACAAACACTCCTGCCAGCACCTTGTGGGAAGGGCTGCAGAAAAGTGCGCTTTTTTTCCTCCCCCCCAAGACTCCCCCAGGGTGAAACCATGCCGTCCTGGGAGTTCTGCTTCAGGCCTTGTCTGACTTCCTCTCAGTCTGTCTCGTGACCCACTGTGAGCCCAATACCTTACCACACCTATAGCTCAGGGAAAACAAGGCATTAGCTCCTAACCAAAAAAAACTGCTTTCAGAAGAGGATCTGCTGCTGCTGTACCCTTAATATGAGCAACTTAGTTCATGTTACGTCACAACATGGGTCTTTCTACACCTACCATACAAAGAAATAAATATACACCTATGTGTTATGTAAGACTCTTTAAAAAAAAACTATATAAGTTGCACCCCTGCATCCACAGGTATTACATTGCCAAACTCTACCATGTTTGGCTGGAACCATTGATTAGAGCAGACACCTTATATAACCCTTTGTTACGTTCCCGGGTCATATTTCCTGTGTCTATACATCTCTTTGAACTCTCGCTGGACTGACTCTGAGATGGAGAATGCCCACTGGTCTTCAGAAACACCAATCACCGGGCTGAAGAACCAATGTAGAGCCAAGATGTTGAAAAGAAGTCTTTAGTTCATAAATTTAAAAGGGGATAAAAGCAACTTCCTGGAAGACATGTGTTGTTGAGCTATAATTACTCACTTGTAAATACAACTTTTATCACTTTTTCCACTACCAAAATTCATCCTTATTATTGTTTACTCCCTGCTACAGCTTCCCACAAGCGCTCTGCACAGTCCCCATTGGCTCCCGCTGTTACCAAAACAAAGGAGATGAATCAGGTCTGGCATCGCTCAGCATGCCCTCTTCATCATGTTTATGCTTGCCTGTACAGTATGCACTTGATTGTAAATTTTATATTGCATTTTTTTGCACTGTTGATCGCAGTAAAGCGGATCAGCAGATATGAGGGCCCTACTGTACTGCCACTTTAATAACTATAATGGCACATATAAAGTTCAGTACTAGATGAGCTGCTCTAGGGTACTTTTTCACCACACCATGTACCCAATTTTTGGTATTATAAACCTGATACCTTTCCCCACTGCTTTCCAATACCAGTACTAGTACCAGTAATGAAATGCTAAACCAACTGTGGTACTCATTTGGTACTTCAGTCCTTACTGGTGGGACTTGCAAATATGTTTAATGCTAACTGGTTATGTAAATAACATGCCCTGCAAACACAAAATACAACTGCCATCTTGAAAAAGTGTAGTTACAAACTCAGAAAACAACTATAGACAAAGTTTTAAAAGAAATATTATAAAAAATAAGGAATGTGTGGCCAAACCAAGAAACCCAAGATTTAATTGTCATCTAGTCAAAGTATAATAAAAAATATATAGACAGTAGTTATGTACCATACTATAGACATGTCTTAGGAAAAGTTTCTACAGTAGATTAGTGAGAGCCACTTTAATGACCTACAAGATGACAGACAAAGTGTCTTGTAAAAAAAAATGTGATATTCAAACAATAAATATGTGTATTTTTAAACTGGGCTAAGATTTTTTAGGAAGAACTAAGAGTACAATGTACATGAAAATGGAACCACAATTTCTGAAATATGTGTATGTATGTAAGAGTACATTTATAGACACAAAGTAATCGGTTTATGTGTAAATAGGATTACTGCAGTCAGAAACAAATTTAACAGCGATTGTTTTGCAAATATGTCTCAGTTGCAAAAGCGGCATGTTTTCACACTGAGATGTAATCACTGTGATCTTGTGCTTTGAATGCATCAGGGACCCCTGGTCTGACCAGCCTCTCAGCCTCATCAGACTGTTGTGCTCACCAGGCTCAAAGCACTGACCAACCCTAACAAGTAAAAGTCCATATTTGCAAACCCTGTTTACTTGACAAATGCAACACATTGGCTGAGGTGAAGAGGCAATCTGTCCAAAGAGCAATAAAACTCACAAGCGTGTGAAATGAAGCTTTTCACAGTGTGGCCACACAAGGAGAAGCCTTCCCTTAAAAGGCTAAAAGCTGCTGGCACCAAAAAATTTGACTCTACAGAACCAGGAAAAGAAATGCCAATCTCCCAAATTACAAAACAAAAAATACTGATATTTGTATTGGATTTTGGGTATGCCACTATACAGCAAAATGACACAGGTGCTGCTCGCCTGGACCCCTAAGTTCCTTCTGGTTGTAGAGAACGGTAAATTTATTTATATAGCAGACACTTTTATCCAAAGCAACTTACATACTTACAGGTATTCAATGTATTGCCCAATGACAAGTTTCCTTTACAACTGAAGATAATTAGATATTTTCTGTTAACTTCAAATACAGTATCATCAAACATGTTAAAATATGAATATATTTTAAAACATATGCTATATTTTTAAATACATGTACAGCTTCTAGAAATACAGGCAAGCATTACTGTAGTCTTGTATTTAAAAATCCAATATACTGTATTTAAATCCAAAAACAATCATGAGCAGCTTCTTATTCTGCCATCTTGAGTGTCTTATTTGCAGCTTGTGTATAACAAGAACAAATATTCCAAGTACTGCAAGCTTTCAATGCCTCCACTCAACACTTTCAATAGTTCTATTTTGGATCTGGCCTACATTTGAATCCATCAAAGGAAGTGTACTTGTAATCCCAGGAATGCACATACTAGGGCACAAATGATAGACAGACACTAACGCACACACACACACACACGCACGCACGCACGCACGCACGCACGCACGCACGCACTTCAGTCAGCGTATTATGAACTGTACACTTAAGAAGCAAAGCATTGTGATGTACAGTCAAAATAACAGTAGGCATGTTCTAAGTCAATAACTCATTTAACTGAGAAAAACTCATGAAATTACACAAGGAATATTTAATTCATCTCTGAATGACTGCATCTGATGTTTAATATTCACTGTGTATATTATGCACTTGCACTAAGCTCTCATTTTCATACAGAGAGAGATTAATAGCACAGTTATATGTAGTCACAAATGTCAAAACTGCAGTGGGCTTTCACGGTTGTCCATAGACCCTGGCCGTCTGCAGCAGCAGAATGACACCAATGACTGTCGGGAGACAGACAGCAGCTGTGCGCTTCCAACTGCTGTCCGCGCCAATCCGTTTTCTTTTACATTGTAAATCATAGAAAACCAAGAGTAACAGCAGGGCACCAACTGGAAAAGCCATGTGAACCCTTTCAGTGGCAAACAGCAACCACTTGACAGACACTGTGAGCCACCTGCACAATGGCTAGTCAAAATACTCTAGTTAAACAAGTGGTTCCCACCCAGAATAGTAACCGGTTGACTCTCTCTCATCTTCAGTCTGTGAATATTCTGATTTTCAGTCAAATCCACAATATACTTTAACCATGCATGAAGGGCATGGGTCTACCATTGTCACTTTGTCTAAACTTCCCACCCCCACCAACATTTTCCACTGGTCGGGCAGTTTTTCACCAGGTCCTGCTGAATTTCTGCTTTGAAGTCAAGAACAGCCTCTTTCCAAATTTGTTCAAACACGTCCATGGGGCCGCCGACCCACGTCAGTGTCCCTTTTTATCAAAGATGCAGAAATGCTGCGGAACCGCACAACACTGCTCATTTTCGCTGCTTCCTGCTTTTTAACTAACACTTAGGGATGGATGGGCATCTGCACTAATGCTTATAGTAATTAAGATCATTACAAAGTATCTGAAGCAAATATTTGTTGCAACATGATATTAAGATTTCACATAAACTAGCATGAAGTAATAAATGTAATGCAAAGTAGTCTTTACTAATGTGTTCATATTTAAAAATATTTTTTGGTGATTTAACATGTTTGAGTTCAGCAATTTTATCCTTTCTGTCGAATAAAGCCATTTAAACATAAGCCAACTAATGAATCTTTACTTCCATCAAAAACATTGGTAATACACTTGATGAATCTATGATGCTATAGAATGCAGTTCTTCCACAAGTACTCAAAGGCCTCTTGTAAGATTTTCCCTGAAACATCTAACAGAACTTCATCACTTAAAATTAACCAACGCATATACATTAACAAAAAATTAAAACTGCATTCGACCGTATAAATTTACACGAAAGGTTGATTTGGAGGAATGAACCTACCGCGAACAGCAATCCCTGAAAAACGCACACACCTGTGAAGAGAGAGGTAGATCAGTCGCATTAAACACATGACTTTTAAAATCTCCAAACTATTTACAAGACTACATAAACGACACATTTTTCAGATCTGAGAAGTGATATTCTGACCAGGTTTTTGCATCTCAATGATATGAACTCCTTTTCATCAACTCGGGTTTTCAAGTCGGCGAATGCTTGTACAATACATGACAGCCTCAGTAAAGGCTTTAAACGTTAATGGACTTCACGCATCATAAATTCTCAAATTTTTTGTTGTTATATAAATGCGGGGCAATATTCACATCACACATTTGAGACAAAGCAAAGGTCATAAAAATATGGGATAAGCACTCAGCAAGCATGGTTAGTGAGGATATAAGTATGCATAATCTTGTACTTAAAATGCAACAGTCGGGCCGTTTTCCCAAAGTTATCGCAACATGAACTGAAGTGTACACTACCCATCAGCAAGGACACCAACAGAAAAATTAAAGACTAGTTTGCATAAATGCGATACACTCGACTCCGACAGCGAACGGCTACTGAGCCAGGACATCGTAATGTGCAAGTGTAAGAGCGCCGTATTAACTTTCAGTTAACTGATTTTGGCTGTCGCTTAAAAACTAAACAATTAGCAAATTTTAAACACTAAAGATATCAAACGGGAATTATATGTTGGAACTCTTTGATAACTGCACAAAATTGCATGTCAAAATATTTATATGTATATATTTATCAGAACTGATAACTGTGGTTATCTAAGTTTACTCACGTTTAAAAACATAAGATCAAATTAGTAAATATTTTTTAAATAGATTTCAGTGAATTCAGTTAATTAACAATGATGCCGCATACTGATGGTTAGTCTACAGAGCACAGGACCTTTCTCAGTTGAAGTGCTGTCGCCGATAAGAAAACGCCTATTTCCTATTGGTACACTTGTGTATATCAGATTAGTCAACAAGATTTGTTGAATTGTGTAAATGCAACAATACCAACCGTTTATGCTTTGAGGGATGGTGATCATTCCAACAAGAGAAAGCATAAAGACCCATGTGTTTGTGAAGCCCATATCTGAAGATTGAAAGGATAAAATCCAAAAACGGAAAATGGTTCAAATCTATTTATCTATTGCAATGAGAAGTTCCACTTCGAAAGTCATTTCTTTTATTCAAAGTACAACCTACTTTGACGGCTGAGGAAAGACAGCAGGTTGTATCCACTTTGAAAACCGATGCCTTCCAAAATACAGTTTAACTCTTCCTATTTAGGGAAAACCCGGGATGAACGCTGTGAACGAAGGTGCACAAACACACGGTGGTACGATTGTTTTCCCCTTCAAATGTCTAAAGTGCAGATTTAATGATAAATTTAGAAAATCGGTTTTTCGGCACTTCTCCGAAGCTTTTTGTACTTCATCCATTCAGCTGCTCATGTCTGGACGAATCCAATACGGGATACCAGTTGCATTGTGCCTCTCTGCACCTAACGCCTGAATGCGTAAAAAC
>JABJVR010049211.1:12295-22495 GCA_025773905.1 Chitala chitala | reverse complement strand
CTCTGGGATGGGCTCCAGGTTTCCCCGCGACCCTCACCAGGAATAAGCGGTTAAGATAATGGATGGATGGATGACTGCTTAGCATAAAAAGTTGAAATATATTAACTGGTTGTAAAGGACTAACCCGAAATAGTGTAGGCAAACAATTGTGAGTTAAGAAAACCGTTTATATTTGTGGACACCACATATGAACATTTTCTATGCATCTCATGTCGTTGAACGAGATGGTAATAAATGTAATGCTAACGCTAGCTGCTACAGAATTCTCTCTGTACGAACAATGTGTGAGGGTTGCTTGTGTGGGAGATTTTAACTATGCAAGGCAGAATACAGACTTTACCCTAACAGAGGTAGGATGTAAATAGGAGGACAGACAAAAAGAAGGTTGAGGGAGGGAGGGAGAGAGCGTGAGAGACGACCAAAGGAAAAGTCTGGGACTAGCACAAAGAAAAGGCATGAGAGATCAGCTTTTGGGTCAGAGGGTAGTAAAGTCTCTAGCCAAGTTATAAATTAAACCATGGTGTCATTTACACTTCAGTGCTGCTCCAACAATACAAGGTTAAAAAAAGTCAGTGCATTAGAAACATTGTGATGTATTAAATTTTAAATAACACAAAACTATGTTAACATGTAACAGATGTCCTGAAGGCTCATGATATGATAACCATTGCTGTTCAAATTTGTCTGGATTAACTACAGATATCTGCATCAGCTGTGGACCAAAAGAACACAATGGACAAAAAATTGGGAAAGAAAAGAAACAGATTGCTTGTTATTATAAACATGACAAATACTGAAATACATAGCTACTAGGTGTTTACTGCATACAAAACATGTTCGCATTACAATTACTACATGTAACATCTTTGAACAAAATGAAAAATGGAATAAGACCAGAGAATCTCTTGTCAAGGTGTAATGGTCCACAGCCTAGACCCTATTTCATTGCACTTGTGGGTAAAGACAGTTATATGGTCAAGCCATCCCAAGCATCACCAAAGCCAAACAACCATCACTGTCCTATCTTAGTCAAGAAACTAATTTGATATGGTGACGATTTAATCGACTGTTAAGTTTAAGGGTTTAATAGCAATTTTCCTACTTTGGAGACAATATTGGTGGTTCATCATTAATTGCCACGTTCATAGAGAAAATATAACGCTTAAAAAATCTGAGGAATTATTTTTAACTAAATTATAGTGAGCATGCATTAGTACCCTGTCATCAGATCAGACGCAAAGATAATGAAATACGTGCGCGCAAAACTGCGTGTTGAACGCACTGTAAGGTCTGCTTAGCGTCAGCACCTTAGAAACAAACCTTAACGCCATAACTTGTGCACACAGACAACCGTATTGTCGGAAACGCTAATTAAACGTAAATAGGCGGCTGCTGGTGGTTTGTTCATTTGCACGTTTGATCTGTGCTTTGAATGTTAATTACTCACGCATCGCCAACTACAATCACACCATTCACGCCTGCGGTAGCTGCACGCACCGTCGGCACCCAGATATAATTACAAACGTTGCAAACGATCCAGTGCCTGAATATTTCATATCTCCAGTTATTTTTACCTTGTAATTGTCGAAGCCCGCAAGTTGCTGCCGCGTAACATAATGGTAGGTGTACATCTTCTTTAAGGGTGCGCTGCCCGTTAAGTCCTATAATTTCCCCAGCACTGATGCGCTGATGTCGGGATCGCATCTGCCCCGGTCCTCGGGAGCGAGTCTCAGATTTTGCGTCGATTGCGTCACTTCCGGGCCAAAGCCAGGTGCTGGACTGTGATTTACATCGTTTAGGCCCTGTCAGGGTGTCCCGAGTCTGCTGGTTACAGATGATTGTTCAGTGAAATGACAAGCCGGTATCTTCTGCAGTTCCCACTGTGCCTTCACATGACTGCAAAATGTTATTATAAATGTCTTGCCAATATCTGATGCAAATTAGGCAAGTTTTGTTATGATTTTATGTCCAGTTAAAAAACATTATGATGCAATAATATTTTTATGCATGCCAATATGTTTTGCGTTAATTTAGAACTTTAAAAATTTTGGTTTATTCGCTAAAAGAAATGCACGACTCACTTTTTATTTAAGATTACAGTCAATACAGAAGAAACAAATGTAAACGATTCAGTAACGAACAAAAATGTAAAAGTTTCAGGCACAATCGATGTCACCCAAACTGGACTCCGAACATTAACGAAATAAATAAATGCAGTATAAGAAAATAAGTATCTATATATCTTTACACGCAGTGCAGAGTACCGTATTTGGGCTGTGAACCCTACAGTCACGCAGCAGCACCGCTCCGTCCTGACCCACCGCATCGCCCCGATAACAGTAATGTGTTCTACAAATAATTATTTACACGCCATCCTGTACAGTATTTTTACCCCTCTTGCTAAACATAGAAGGAGCCTCACCATCTGAAATGAGCAGGACTTCACCAGTAGGTTATGTACGTCATTATATTGGAAGGGAACTCTGACATGCAGTGATATGAAGATAAGTAATGAAAAATGTCAGGTGAACAGATGGGACTGTGAGTGACTACTGTAGGAAAGGGGCACAGTGTTGAGTCCTACACTTAACAAAGAGTGACGGCACTGATGGCGTTATACATCAGTACAGAGACAAACAGAGGACAAAACCGGTCTGTACTGCTTCGTCCTGTAAGGGGCCTCATCGTTTATGCTTGCTTATCAATGATTAGCAGAATGGTTGAACCAGTAGATCCAGGTTTCAGATTTTGTCATAATGACACCTCAGTGGGGGGGGCAGCTGCCTCTCCAATAATTTTTATGAAACTTTCATTAATATTGAAATAAAGATGAAGAAACTATTGACAAAAAATCTTAATAGCCACTGCTATTTTCATTCCTTTAAATGAAGGCTTATATTGTTCGTGCCATATAAGCAGAGCTTTTTTAGACATCGCTCTCCAACCCCCTCTGTAAGACATTTGATTGCATTCCCATTTATTAATTTTCCCCCCCATCTCCAAACTGATGTCACTACCGCTGCACCTTTACACTGCCGGTACTTCCATCCCTTATGCTATCTGGTTGCAGCCTGTGATAACAAACTATAAAAGCAACACCAAAACAAACAAGGAATCTCTTCTGTTAACTGAGCAGGACTGAAAAGCCTCTTCGCACTGCAAAAATGCACAATCCAAGCTATTTAATGTTCCAAGTTTAAAGTGTGGTCTGTTGTGTAGTTAAAATGATTGTGTATGTACATTTTCCACTGCACCTCTGATATATCTACACTGCTGCCTCACTGTCTTGTGTTGTACTGTGTGATGTTGTATGTTGAGGGACATGCATTCAAATAAAAATTTAATTGCATCTTTTTAAGATGTAACATTAAACTGAATTTGTATGTAAAGAACAATTTAAAGTTAACTTTTGTAGAATGTAAATCAGTTGCTATATTTTATACACACCTGTTTTATTTTGTAATTTGGTGTGATATTTCACTTTATTTCCCACCCCAATTACAATAGTTCATACCTGTAAACAAGCCACAATGTGCTTATTACTTATAAACCTTTTAGAGTGTACCATGCCAAAATTCATTCATTCATTCTCTTAACCACTTAGTCCTAGTGAGGGTCACAGGGAAGCCTGGAGCCCATCCCAGAGCACATAGGGCAGGGGACACCCAGGGCAGGGCACCAACCCACCACAGAGCACACACTACAGGCAATTTAGACACACCAATCAACCTAACCCATATGTCTTTGAACACTGGGAGGAAACCAGTACATCTGGAGAAAACCCACCAAGCACAGCAAGAACATGCAAACTCCACACACACACACACACACACACACACACACACACACACACACACACACACACAGATCCAAGGTGGGAATCAAACCCCAGGCCTGGAGGTGCAAGGCAACACTGCCAACCACCACACCACCATGCCACCTCATGTTGAAATTAGTTTTTATTAAGTTACTATGTGGAATTAGTTTACACGAATTCAGTCTGATTTGCTCTAAAAAGGCTGAACTGATAGTTTATTTAATTTTTCTTGAAACTTTGCAGACTTCAGAGCCAAGTGTATATTAACTGAAAAAAAAGGAAAGCGTGTTTTATTTGTGATTAAAAAAGCATATAAATACATTGTGGACAGGTGTTTTTACAATCTTAATATTTGTGCTTGTTTGAATGATAAATTGTAAGGATGTAAAAATACATTTATCATTTGCTTTTATCTAAAGCAACTTACAACATTTACAACATATGTGTTATAATGAGCTAACACTGAGTGTCTTGCTCAAGGACACACCTGGTGGCTGGGATTTAAACCAGAAGACTTCTGTACCCCAGCCTGATGTTTGACCAATTGAACCACCAGGCCACCATCCACACAAATCCAATATATTTGACATTGTTTTCAGAATAACTCCTGGGATCAACTACTCATTGTCATGGTACAGGGTGATCTCAGCTCTCCATTGGCTAACCTTAAAAATGTTCCAGCTGTAGTCAGTTTGCTAAGTTATGTATTATAATGTCCACATTAGGTGAATTTATAAAACTACGTACAAGTCACAGTGATAAACAAAACAAAAACGTAAGACTTTCAGAAGAAATTAATATTGTGGTTTACATTGTCATGTTTGCTTGTATAATACAAATTTGTTTTTTTCTTAATTAAAAAAATAATTATAATTCCGATGCTTCCACTACTCGCTGATAAGATGTTAACATTTAGGCCTTGAGTTAATAAATCAAAAATGCAATTTTTAATGAGGAACCCAGTTGGATTGATTACCATCTTCTGAAACCTCTCAACATGCTGTAAACTTAGCTTTGTTTTATACAGCTGTGTGTACCCACTAATAAATCTATGCAAAATACTACCTTTGATTAAAATCTGTTCTTGCATGTCAAGCAACAACATAGCACTACAATATGACATGTAATGTTGAATTTCACATCACTTACGGGTGGTGCTGTAGTTAAGGAGGTAGTAGGTAGGCGTGGGTGTGAATCTGGCTCTTGGTGCTGTGTGTGTGGAGCTTGGATGTTCTGTCTTCCTGCACAGGTGCTCTCTGGGTTCTCTGTGTATTTCCCCACAGTTCAAAGACATACACGTCAGGTATACTGGGAAATCGATATTGGTGTGCGTGTGTGTGTGTATTTGCCAGTCATGTGATGGATTGGTGCTTGTCCAGAGCATGTGTGAATTAAGAAATCATTAAACCCTTTGACCACCCCCCCCACACACACACAAGTCATATGCATCCACAGACTGCCTTCACCAGGTGGAGGACATTGCTCAAAGTCCCCATAATCCACCTATGGTTTAGGGGGGGACCCTGTTTTGTGCTCTAGGCTGTCTGGGATAGGCTTCTCCAGTCCAGCCATGACCCTGAAAAGCAGCTCGATAATGGATAGATACTTGCCAAAAATAAATAAATAAAATGTTTTAAAAAAAAAAGTTACATTCAGTTTACAATCTGGTTACTGGGTATTCCGTGTTGACAACTGCAATGTATGTTTTAAACAATTAACTGCTGTATATGGATTCAATTTTTTTCCAGGGGAACTGCAGACTTCCTTCCTTCATTTTCGCTCCGAGCCACATGGAGGCAGTAGCGAGCTTGCGTTGGTGTAGCTCAGCACTGAACACTGAAGAGGAAGAGCGAAACTACGGAGGCGTGAGCCAATAGGAGTGGGCGCGCCAAAGAGAAACGCGCATGGAGCGGCTGCTCTCTGTTCGCACGGCCTCGTACCACCGAGCTCCTGCCAAATCAGTTAATACTATACACGTCTATAGCACGTAAATGCTAAAATATAGCTGATTTCCGGCAATGTACGTTGAAATGGTCATATTTTCAATCGACTTGTCGTGTAATTATGTCTGACTTTAATAAGGTGAGTATATCGTAAACATATGAAATTTTGCACACTTACCGCTTAACTGTAAGACAGACTGACTGCTGGAATCTGTGAACAACTTTCAACTACCCTGACTGTAGTTTGTAAAAAAAAAAACTATAATTTTATATGTACGTGACTAATGAATGTCGGACAAAATTTCTAATTCGTTCATCTGAGAATGTGGGAGTCGATGTCGTTACGGTAACACTTGCAAAGTGAGACGACTTGCAAACAATATAATTAAGTCGCATTTTCGTACGTAAATTAGTAGCAGTGCTTTACGTTGGCTGGTGTCTGTTTTATCACCAGCGAAAGCGACGCCGCTCCTTGGCCAAGCCGCACGTGGTCCCCGATCACGTGACGCCACAGCAGCCCCGCGGAGCGCGCGACCCCCGGGACTCGATCAGCAAGGCATGGCAGCGCTGCGGAGAGGGCTTCGATCAGACCTCCTCACACATGGTACTGTTGTGTTTACATTCTGTGCCCTGTTTCGCTAACGAAAGCGATTGTTTGATGTCTTTGCTGCCAAAGCAGCTTTTAACTCCAAGAATTCACTTTTGAATGTTTAATGGGCATTTTCAATAAAGAAATTAGAATTGTGTGTTATCAGTTGTGGGTTGCTTGGGTCCTTGGACCGGATATACAGTTTGGAAAATGACTGTCACAGCATCTTCCCATAGCAGTGCTAAATAAGAGGCAGGAGAAGGCATTATTAATTATATTTTTATTGAACGGTTATTAAAAGTAAGAATGTCCCTTGCAATAGCAGCACAGCACTAAAAGTCCACACACACACACGGAAACAAATGAGAATTAACATGTGCAAGACAAGAATTTGTGCCTGGAAAGTAACCAGGGGAAACTCAGTGGTAAGTAAATCTGTTACAGATTCAGTAAATACACACACACACAAGAATATGATGTATGTCTGCCTATAAATTAACACCAGAGAACTGGAATTGAGAATGTTTCCGTTTGCACTCTTCCTGGTAAAAACAAGCTAAAACTTTGCTGAGTTATAAACGCTCAATCTCCCTAAATGCGCTATTAAAGGTTTTTTTGAATTACTTAGAATTTTATTGTCATTAATTACCAGTTAATTGTAAGGCTTTATGTGTAAAGAATAGGGTATACATAAAAAAAAATTAGTTTTTCATGGAGCAGTTCAGAAGCTGTGAGGATGGTTGTGTATTGTGTGTGTTTGTGCTGAAGCTGGGAGGGTGGGAAGCTTTTTCCCGTGTGTTCTTTGTGTCAGTCTCCGTGCTTGAGATATTTCTTTGCATTTGGATTTTTACACTTCCTGCTTAAGAGCTGCCTGCTTCCTACCTGATCAGGCACATTTTTTGACCGTGTGATGGATGGAGAAATAACTATGAAGCCCAAACTTTTAATTTTCATTTTTCAGAAGAGTTCTGCAGCGGTGGAAAATGTTAACACTGTGAGAAAGCTGTTTTTACCTGGCGGGGGTAAG
Source organism: Chitala chitala (assembly GCA_025773905.1). NCBI lineage: Eukaryota > Metazoa > Chordata > Actinopteri > Osteoglossiformes > Notopteridae > Chitala > Chitala chitala. The sequence continues at coordinate 15,119 of JABJVR010049211.1, read as the reverse complement.
TAGCAAAGCATGTTTCATGGACCGTTCATCTGCACACTAGCTGGCAGCTTCTACAGAAAGGCTCTGTGCAGCAGTCTTAGTCCTCAGATAGTCTCCATGTTTTAGTTTTTGATGTGTATATAGGTTTTGGTATGCTTTTTTTTTTTGCAGCATCCATCCATTTTCCATAACACTTATCCTACACAGGGTTATGGGGTTTGGACCCTATCATAGGCAGCTTAGGGCACAAGGTGGAGGACATACTGGGGGAGTCCCAACCCATCCCAGGGCACGTTTTTCACACACTTTGGGAAATTTGTAACCCTCAGTCCACTTACAGTGCATGTCTTTGGGTTGGGGGGGGGGGGGTAGACACCAGAGTACCTGGTGGTAAACCTATAAGGTAAAGGGGCGACATGCAGCTGAGATTTGAACCTCCAGCGTTGGAGGTGTAGGGCGGTAGTGCTAACCACTGAGCCATCCTGCCTCACAAGTCAATCAGTCAGTCAAATATAAGTATTTTATTAAGTTGTTGTTTGAGTGTATGTTGCCACATACTGTAGCCTTGCCTGGAAAGGATCATTTTCCTGTAATGCTGATGTATAAAAACTCCAGTAATATTTAAGGTGTTGTGAAACATGCATGTTACACAAAGAAAAATCTTGGAATATCATTCCTCCATGCAGTGTTTGTGTACTTTGGTCTGCTATTACAGAGTGAACTTTTGTGTTGAAGATTTAAAATTGAATTTTAGTCAGGAGATTGTTACATTTTTTTTTGTTTGTTTTTTTTAATTCAGCCATTTTTAAATTTTCATATTTAAAAGCCATATGCTGTTCAGTTGGTAATGCTGAAGATAGACATCAGGGCTGCGTCCAAAACCCTCACCCTAAATGGCATACCAACAGTGTGCTGCTGGGGAAAACTGTGTCCAAAACCACTGCACACGGCTGTGAGCACACACACACCCCAGAAGGCGTGCTGCATCCAGCCGAAATTTAAATTGTGTGAACTCTGGATGGTGTTTCGTCCGTCCTCTTATGTCATCAAAGTTTTGTGGTCAGCGGTAGGTGTGTTCAGCAGAAATGTCTTCCGGGTGATTGTTTTAATTCCATAATAGGTGCACCAGCAGTGTAGCCCGTACTATTTGAACAAGTACATGGTGTGTATCGCTTGGTTTTAGACGCACCTCAGCTCTGCCTTACCTGAAATGTAAAGCAACCTTGGGTTGTGTTTTAGTTTTAATTTTTACCTGGTGTTTACAAGAATGGAAAGAAGAATACTTCCCATGTAAAATTTAGTAGTTTCAGAATTTTGTGTGATGATAGACAGGCGAGATTATACGTTTGTGGTTTTGCCTGATTTCGTGGTGATGATGGCTGGTGACAGTTTAAGTGTGTGTTATCCTATGTATATACTGCAGCCATGTAAAGCTTTAATACTGTTTCTTTAAATTGCGTTAAGTGCGGACTGCTGGGATGGCAGGGTGTTAGCCAGCAGGACCTGCACCTTAACCTTAACGTGTGTGTTTGGCTCAGTCAGCGTGCTCAGGGTTTCCATGTTCCCCCTATTCCTGAGTAGCACAGGCAGTACACTGACTTGTTTTAGTTTGGTGTCTGCACTTATTTTTAATGGGAATGTCATCATTAAATATATGGAAATATACTGCAGTGACCTCATCAAATGTTTGTTAATTGAGTAATTTGTGTTGGATGTGTTGTTAAAGTCAAAGGTTGTTTGCAGTAAGAAAATATCAATTTGAATCGGGACGGTTGTATTAGGCAGTTGTTATAGTATAATTTAGGTTTCTGATATATTTTCCCATTTTAATTCCTCTATTTATTCAGCTTTGTGTTGTTGAAGCATGTCAGTGTAATGTTTTTTAGTGACGGCTGTGTGTGTTTATCGGTGGCTGTGTTTGGTGCACACGCAGCACACCAATAAACACAAACCACACGCTCTGTAGCTCTGTGCAGTCTTTGTACAGCTGAACACTTCACCCGTGCCCTTGCCCGTGCTGCTTCGATCGCTCGCCCGCGTCGCTCACCCATGCGGGCGCCCGCGTCCCTCACCTGTGCCCATGCCTGTGCCAGCTCAGGGCAGCCAGTTGGAGGGGCAAGAAGTGGACATCGTGTGGAGTTCGAGTGATGGAGAAGCATCAGACGGAGACCGGAAGCGCCCCGCGGGCAGAGGCGAGCGGGCAGGCGTGGGCCCTCACCAGCAGGCTGTGTGCGGCTTCTACAGGATGAGCGAGCGCAGGGCGACTGCCCTGACACAGACGGAGGGAGGTCAGAAACCTGGATGTCGTCAGCATGCCCAGCTGTCGATACTTGAAGCAGCAGTGTTATATTTTTGTTTTGAGGAAAGTTTGTTGTGCATGTGAGTTTTTAGCTAGCAACACAAAAGTGGACATGAGCTATGAAAAAAATTAAGCTGGCTTTCTAGCAGGAAACAGTACGTCGTGTCACTGCACGTCATATTACACGTGGTTGTGTGTGAGACTTAAATTTTAGTTTGAAATAAAATATAAGCGTCACTAGCTTTGAATACACTTTTTTTTAATTAAAGAGTCATATGTGTGATTGTAAGCTTGTCAGTTAATTGCCAACTCCGTGTGGGTGTGGATGTGCGTGTACCTGGCTCTGTGTGGGTGTGCTGCATGTACACCTGGCTCCGTGTGGATGTGCTGTGTGTGCGCCTGGCTCCGTGTGGGTGTGGATGTGCGTGTACGTGGCTCCGTGTGGGTGTGCTGCGCGTACGCCTGGCTCCGTGTGGGTGTGCTGCGCGTGCGCCTGGCTCCGTGTGGGTGTGCTGCGCGTGCGCCTGGCTCCGTGTGGGTGTGCTG
>JABJVR010049210.1:4294-22498 GCA_025773905.1 Chitala chitala | reverse complement strand
CATTTTTCACTATTGATTTTTTCATGATAATCATAGAAATAAGGCCGGCTTGATCCCTCTTTCCACAACATCTTTTTGTACTGAACTGCTGCATTAGACTTGTGATGGTTTTATGATAACAAAAATTAGTTTCAGTCTCAGAAGGCAGTCTGAATTACTGTTCCAGCATACTCTCATTAGTTTCGAAACACACTGAACCATAAAGAAGAGAAAATTACCTATTCTCTTTGCAAAAGATTTCAATTCACGTCTCTTACTCGGTTGATCACATTTTTAATATATGTGACTCATGTACACAAAACCATTCATACGCCAGCAAAATACTAATGCAAATATACTGAAAACAGAGGGAAAGATTTAAAACATTAACTTTCACTCTTTGCCAGAAAATTAGAAGATAAACATTGTATCCTTTTGTGCATATCTGTGTTGGTGTTATGGTGAAGTTTGCCCCAAAAATATGTAAAAAATGTACACTGATTTCATAACAACAATAATGCTCAAAGCTAGCAAAACTTACCATTATGTTTCACTGTTTTCACATATAAATTAGTGCTATGCAATACCAGAAAAATTTGGAACTGTTTTGGTGTTCTTCAGTTTGGTGTGCAAACCTAGTATGTCAAATTTTCTATTAAGACTGATTTTTGAAGATGGGTGACATTCTATACTTCATGTTTACAGACACTACTAATACAACAGTTGTGAAAATGTAGCTACTGAATTAAGTTGTTAGCACAATGAGGTAACCAGGAAAAAGATGTACATGCAGGATTAACATGTACTATGTAAAGTCCTATCGTGCAGATAAGAATCTAACCGCTGGAAAATTCAAAACAGGGAGATCCATCCATCCATCCATTATCTTAACCGCTTATTCCTGGCGAGGGTCACGGGGAAGCCTGGAGCCCATCCCAGAGCACATAGGGCGCAGGGCAGGGGACACCCAGGGCGGGGCGCCAACCCACCACAGCAAAACAGGGAGATAAAATGTATAATTTCTTGGGGGGAAAAATGTCTTCTTGTCAGTGTTTTGTTGGCAATGCTAAGAAGGACGTGTGAAAAACACCATTCCGGCGCTGACGGAGCTGTGGGCTGTGATTGGTCATAGCTGTTATTTACCACTTAACCTCACTTACTCCAGGGCTCGGTGCAATTTTGGCTGAACTAAATCAATTAAACTGTCAGAAATACTAGTCGATATTTAGAAACTTCTCTATTCATTCATTTATTTGTCTTCATGTCAGCACGACGGGACCCTCTGAAGCTGCCTTGCGTGTCATATTAATGCACGGCATGCGGCCTTTTGACATGCATGCTGACACTGAACATGCAGGCGTTGGTGCTGCGCTGCAGCGTTGCAGCACAGCACTCTCCTCACTCACTGCCTCCCTTGCCAGCCTTCTCCATGCGGTACTGGTAGACGTGCAGTGTGAATAGCATGTGCGAGTTCCCCTGCTCGTCCTCGCCGTTCTCCGGCCCGCTGCGGCTCCGTGACGCGATGGCTGCGTCCAGGTAGTAAGCCGCTTTCTCTGGAGTGGCGGCGCGAAGCTCACTCTGGTTCTGCAGCTGCATGGGGGGGCATGCGAGTGTGATGCTGACGGACATAATGCATCTTCACGCAAAAACAAGCAGTGGGTCACACGTCAGAATAACCTGCCAACATGTAATGATATGGTGAAGCTAAGATGAAAATTTATTAGGAAAAATGCTGAAAAATTTTATTTCAGCCTTGGAAACACTACTAGCTGTCTACGCTTGGGTTACAGTGACAGAGCTATAAAATGAAAACATACACCGATCAGCCATAACATTATGACCAGGTGAAGTGAATAACATTGGTTATCTCATTACAATGGCACATGGAAGTGAGTGGGACATATTGGCAGCAAGTGAACATTTTGTCTCTGAGGCTGATGTGTTGGAAACAGAAAAATTGGGCATTTAAGGATTTGAGCGAGTTTGACAAGGGCCAAATTGTGATGGCTAGACGACCGGGTCAGAGCAACTCCAAAACTGCAGCTGTTGTGGGATCTTCCCGGTCTGCAGTGGGCAGGACCTACCAAAAGTGGTCCAAGGAAGGAAAACTGGTAAACCGGAGACAAGGTCATGGGTGGCCAAGGCTCACTGATGCACGCAGAGAACAACGGTTGGCCTGTGTAGTCTGATCCTATAGAAGAGCTACTGTAGCTCGAATTGCTGAAAAAGTTAACGCTGATTCCAATAGAAAGGTATCAGAACACACGGTACATTGCAGCTTTGTTGAGTTTGGGGCTGTGCAGCTGCAGACTGGTCAGGGTGCCCTAAGCTGATCTGTGTCTACCACTAAAAGCACCTACAATGGGAACGTGAGCATCAGAACTGGGCCATGGAGCAATGGAATAAGGTGGCCTGGTCTGATGAATCATGTTTTCTTTTATATCATGTGGAAGGCCAGGTGCATAGTTGTTGCTTACCTGGGGAAGAGATGGTACCAGGATGCATTATGGGAAAAAGACAAGCCAGCTGAGGCAGTGTGATACTTTCGGCAATGTTCTGCTGGGAAACCCTGGGTCCTGCCATTCATGTGCATGTTAGTTTGATACGTACCGCCGACCTAAACATTGTTCCTGACCCAGTTCATGGAAAAAGTATTCCCTGATGGCAGTGGCTTCTTTTGGCAGGATAATGGTCCCTGCCACACTGCAAGAATGGTTCAAGAATGGTTTGAGGAACACAACAACGAGTGTGAGGTGTTGACATGGCCTACAAATTCTCCAGATCTAAATCCAGTTGGGATGTGCTGGAAAAACAAGTCCAATCCATGGAGACCCCACCTTGCAACTTGCAGGAATTAAACGATCTGCTACTGATGACTTGGTGTCATAGATACCAGAGCATACCTTCAGAGGTCTAGTAGAGTCCAAGCCTCGATGGGTCAGGGCTGTTTTGGTAGCAAAAGGGGTACCTACTCAATATTAGGCAGGTGCTCAAAATGTTATGGCAGATCAGTGTATACATGTGGCACTTAATAAGATCACAGCTATTTGTTAAAGTAGGGTAAGCTGAAACAAGTGCCAAACATGACTTGATGTACCACATTTATGGGTATGTACCAAAACGTTAAAAAGTGTAAAGACAGTCATGTATTTTGACAGAACACACAATAATAAAAGTTTTATAAATTCTGTTTGTGCATTAAAACTGATGTAATAAATGTTATATTTTACTTGGAACAGAGTATACAGTATTCTGAGTAAGACAGTGGCACCGAAGAAAGGTCAGAGGAATGTGATTATCATGTACCACCACACCTGCATTCCACAAATGGGGTCCTCACAAAGGAAGATGCCAGGGGACTGGCCGTCTTGCAAGCTGCCTGTGGCCACTTCAGACAGGAGGTCCTTCAGGGCCTCCTCCCTCCCACAGACCTCGACAGCGGAGACGCGTACAGAGAAGCGAGCCCCCGTCTTTTCCTTCCTCTCATTAATGAGCTTAAAGAGCCAAGAGATGGCGCAGGGGATAATTCCCAGATTCTGCGTGGTGTCGTCCTTTCCAATCATAGTATAAGTCTTTCCTGTCAGACACAGCGACATCGTTAACAGCAGTTCACAACAGGGCCCGTTCAACATTGTGCCAAACATTACAGCACATTCATATATCTATATTAGTCACTACCAGGTATTAGTGAGTAAACCATGTATACCAGTGGTCCCCAACCACCGAGCCGTGGACCAGTACTGGGCTGTGGAACATTTCATATATAGAAGAATAACGAACTTTTTATTTTTTATCTTATTTAGTAGTGGGCCGCACCATCACTGGACGAATTGAAATAGCAGAGGACATTGAGGCACAACTGTTATAGAAGGTTAATAAGTCACCGTGGTACGCAATCCAGGTTGATGAGTCTACTTCGTTATGGTGAATTATATTTATTATGCACTTTATTATGCTTGATTATGCACATGCACAGTGGCCTGTCCGTGGGGAAACTGTCTGACATGAAACTGGTCTGTGGGGCAAAAAGGTTGGTGATCACTTATGTATTCAATTAACAGCCAGTACATAGCAGGACTCATTTCAAAAGTTCTAAACTTCAGACGACATAACTATGAACATCTGTGGTTACAGTGAATTACGTTACTCATAATTTTCACAGTTTTCACAATTTTCCAGTATTTGACTGAGCCACTGGCTGTCCCTCTGCTCCTACGTGAAAATAAATGGCTGTAATAAACTGCCACAGATGGTCGATGATTCAGGGGTTAAAGTGATAAATTTATTAACAAAATTTTTAATCACAACAAAAAAAAAATTGAAGTCTCACAGAAAGCCAAAAGACTCCAAAAAGCTAGTAGATCAATCCACGAAAAAGAAGACAACGGAAAGGGCGGAGAAAAACATGTAAAACAGGAGGAAAGTGGAGCAAGAGACAGCAATAAAGTGACAGATTAACGCTTCTGCTCATTAAGACTGAAGCGCAACATGTGACTGTATAGAAATAACTAAGATCAAATTATTCAAAGAAACAGTAAATACAATCAATCTTTTGGCTAACTAAACATCTTCAGGGTTACTGGAAAGAAGCTAAGATCCACTACTTGAAAGTAAAATGATGAATAACTCTAATATGCTAAGACAAAAAATTATGAAAGGGGTGGAGTCACTGAAGCAAGATGCTACTCCATCGTCAAGGAAATGGTTAATAAACTCTAATGGATCGCTTAGCCTATTGCATCAGAGGAGAGTGGCACCACTGATGATTTTACCCATTTATACACATCACTCACTGCAGTAATTCCGTTGAAATGCAACGTGTACAATGGGCCTCTGCCTGCCGCATCCGTAAGGCCAAACATATCATTAAACAAATCCCTCTGTCACACGTGCGATGTTCAAGCATCAATTCCACTTCAACAAATCCATGTTTTCCAAATTAGCTAAGTACTTCTGACTAACTGTACTGCCTAAGAAAAATTCAATTTTCAAGCTGAATAAATACATTCCCATCAATTAGACATTTACTGGAAAGGCATTATGGACATATTTTTAATACCATGCAATACCATTGCAAGTGAGGGTCACAGGTTTTATTTCTTAGCTTAGTCTCTTTGATCTGTCCTCAGATCTCAAATTGCTTTATTTATCATTCATTTTCAAATACAATTACATTCTCTTTTGTATTGTGATAACTAATCCAATTTGTCTAGGCATACTTACAGTAGATAACTGATATTTAATGCAGCTAAAACACTAATCACATTTAATCTCTTCTCCACACACATGCAAGCACACAAATATGTAAACATTCTCCTCCTACGCGATGCTATAAAGATTCACCTCCCCCTGAGCATGCTTAAAAGAAATAAGAAGCATGGCAGTTATAATCTGACATTCCTTCATTGGCAATCACAGTCCAGGAGCACACAGCCCTTTCAAAATCCTTCCCTGTTTTTAACATGGACAGCTGTGCACAAAGACATTTAATGGAAAGTGCACTTTGGGAGTCAAGTTCAGTTTAGCATCAGCATTTCAGTGTGAAACTGTGATACGTCTTATCACATGGAATGGGGAGTTTGGGACATGATCTGGCTTTGGTTCATCTTGGTTGGTTAAGTGGAGACCAACCATGACCAAACTGATAACATGTTTAAAGCTCTACTTAAGTTGAAACATCCAGAGGGTGAACAGCAGCTCAACTCACCAGCACAAGAAGCCTTAAGGTCCACACATAGGCCTAGTACTCACATCATACCTTCCTGTTTATATATAGGGCACAAAGTGTAGATAGTATATATAGGGCACATAGTGTATATAGTATATAGGGCATATAGTATATATAGGGCACATAGTGTATATGGTATATATAGGGCACATAGTGTATATGGTATATAGGGCACATAGTGTATATGGTATATAGGGCACATAGTGTATATGGTATATATAGGGCAGATACTGTATATATTATTTAATCACTTTTGATTATATAGTACCTACAATTTATGCAATTTACAATATAAATATTCAAAGATATATTTCAACATGCAAATATACAGAATGCTCATGTACACTTACACAGTAAACATTGTCCTTTAGATTCACTGTCAGATAACCAGCTTAGACACTAATGAATCTGTCTGTCACACAGCCAAATAAATTTTGTCTGTCATGTCCTGACAGACCCAGACCAGCATACCACGTCTGTCACAGTGACCCAGATACGCAGCTGAAACAGTTCACTGAAATAAGTAATTTCCATCAATTACACAAAATGACCATTATTCCTAAGTGCTATGCGCCATTTAAAAAGATTAATACCCTTTAGTAGATGGTAAAACCCCTTAAAGATGGCCAATGATTCAATCAGATTAAAAGTAGGTGATGTAATGTGGGGTAAAAGCCGGAGGATACAATTTACCCCTCCCCATAGCTCGTTTTATTATGCTAAGGAAATCCATTAAAGGATAAAAACTACTATAATGTACATTGATTTATGTCTTTTATGTTCACTAATCAACGGTATTCTCTGAGTTGCTCATAACCCACAGTACTGAATTTATGTGTATGCATTTTATTATCATGCTGATGGAATTATTTTTTCCTCATACCTCCTTAACAAATGAGAGTGAACGGAAGCAGAGAGCGGCTTCTGCTGTGAGTTTTACAGAACTGCCGTATTCAGCTTTGGCATCAAGATTGAAATCAAACAGCATACCAAGAAGAGCATATCCAAACTAACCCAGTTTAGCATGTCCGAAGCAGAACACGCAGCCGTCGGCTCCGTTCACCACAGACTGGATGACCTCTGCCACTGTGCCAGCACACACCTCGGCCTGTTTGGGGAAAGGGGTCATTAACCAAGACAAATGCTGTCAGGTCTTTCGTTGCTCTACCGCGGCTGCAGATGAATGCTATACATACATACATACATACATACATACATATATTATACAGGTGCTTATCCTATTGCCTTGCTATGGGTGGCCTGGAGCCTAACCCAGGCAGCTTAGAGCACAAGGCAGGGAAAAACCTGGACAGGGAGCCAACTTATCACAACCCACAACCACCCACCAACACACATATTAAGGGTTAATTTGGATTACCCAGTTCACCTAACCTGCATATCTTTGGACTATGAGAAGAAACCAGAGAACCTGGAGGAAACCCACACAAGCACAGGGAGAACATGCAAACTCCACACATTGTAAGTTAGCTAGAATTGGCTACTTGAGACTGGACTGTGGTTGTACAACACTGTAGAAAACTAAAATTCTGCTTTGGGTTCAGTTATAATGCCACAATTTGAAAGCAGCTGTTAAAGTACCGTTCCTTCATGTAAAGGATTGTGGAAATGTAATGCAATATAATGGGTTCATAGGCTTTGGGGTTATTTCCATGCCCTGGGGTGCATCCTGGGGGGGGGGCACAGGGACACTACCCCAGCTGAAATTCAACAAGCTCCTTTAGGGCATCCACTCCCACCAGTCAGTCATTCTTCACTTAAAAAAGAATTATGTATTAAAGTAAAATATTTGGTTGGCCCCTCTATGTTAAAATTGCCCCCTGTTGGGCCCAACATTTTAAAAAATTCTAGAACCACCCCTGTTTATTTAATTCAGTGTCAGATCATACCTGAGAAGCCTCATGAGGGAAGGTGGCATCAAACGCAAACATCCTGGGGGGCACCTGGCTACTGCCAGCCCGTTTCTGTGAAGCACTGTGGGGAGCGCTGTTAGCCGGCTCCATTATCGTCACCTGCTTCTTGCGTGGGTCCACCTTGAGGAAGGAGCGTGACTCCGATGTGTCAGAGGATGACAGCGGACAAATCCTCAGCATCACCTTCACCTGGACAGACACAGGTATGACAAACACAGCTTTCATGTCATGCCGGTCACAGAAATCTATTGTCATGTCATGCCACTCACAGAAATCTATTTATTCGTTTTGGCAGAAGAAGAGTTGAACCTGCTCTGAACTTTTCTGAATCAGCACAAAGACCATTTAAAGAGCCATTGTCTTCTCATCCCATAGACACTGGACATCTTTCATCTTTAATGGTGCATACAAGACCTAATAAGCTCTCTAAATCACCATCAGTGTTTTAATACCACCCTTGTCATCTTCCACCGATATCAAGGAGAAAATGGAATGTTCAACAAAAAGGGGGTTGGCCATTACAGAGGTGGATGTAGGCCACACACACAATGAGGCTGAAGAGGGAGAAGAGTTACACCGGCATGGTGGTGAGTTGAACTCTGCCTTCATGTGACAGCTCTTTCAGAAGGTCTGCTGCCACCACAGACAACCTGTCCACTCAAAAAATGTTAACAGAAAAAAAAAAAAACAATGCCAGGGCAGATGAAAGACACTGACTCCCACTGTGACACAGACGGTTCGGGGCTGATATGTCGCGGATTCCTGGCATGACTGTGAAAACGGGCTCCCCGGACACACGGTCAGACGTACACTTCGTGACATGAAAGTCCCGCTCCATCGTTCCTGTCCATTGCACAGTTCTTTATCTTCCACAGCCAAAGCCCTCACTGAGACAGTTCAAATCATTGGCAAGTCTGCTGTGCGCTGATTGCTTCTTGCGTTTTGCCTGCTCCTTTAATCTACGCACACACACTGTAGCTTTTGACACTCCTGATAGCTTTACCTGCCTCACTAGAGCACATTTAAAAGGTAATTTTTTATTTGATGGTACGAAAGTCATAACAGTGGATGAATTTAGCATTATTTAAAGATTGCGAATTTAAAACTTCCAGAGTACTGTAAAATTTTTGTTATGAACTTATTTGAAATATATCACATTATTCATAAGTCTTTATTGCATTTGCTATTTTAATGTTGTGGTTGTCAGGTGATATGATATTAAAAAAAAAAAAAAAAAAAACCTAAAACAAATCCTACTTTATTTTAGGAATATGGGTTACATATGGGTTAGTTTCTTATTTTCAGTAATTAAAAAGTATTTCAGACTAGGGAGCTAAACCATTGTGTGCAGTGCTCATTTAAATGAGAATTACAAGGAGCAGGTGGTGGTTTCAAAAATTGCCATCAAGCCAATGAGAGAAGACGGAAGGTCTAAGAATGTGTTGTTGAAGTGCATCAATGTTCATATGCATCAATTTAGCAAAAACGTTTCACAAAGGTCTCTAACAGACCACCTTACCTCTTCTTTACTGTCACATCCCTGCCTGTCATGTCCCCTAGATGTCGTCCTTCCGCCTGTCCTTTCCAACCTGTGCCTTCGTTATTAGTTGCCAGCCTTGTGCTGTTTAACATTGGTTTGCCTTTATGTACCTCACTGGTTTGTTTGTCCTTCGTCAGTTGTTGAACGTAGGTGAATTCTTGTAAGATAGTAGGTGCTGTAATAGTCTAGAGTTGTTTGTTCTTGATTCGATTTAGTTCTTTGTGTTCACATTCTTATTATTAGTCCTGTTTGTTCAAAGCCTTGATTGTTACCTGTGGTTTGGTTTTCCCTGTTTATCATTGTTAAACCCCTGTTCATATGTTAGTTTCTTGTTTTACTCCTGATTAAAGCCTCCCTTCTCGCACATTCGGCCTCGCCTCTCTTGCCTTCTAGACACAAGCGTTACATTTACAGTCCATATTTGATATTTGGGCTTCTGATATGTTCACAATTTAGGCAACATTATCTTACACACTACTAAGAACCTGTAGTTGAAATTTTTCAAAGCAGGTTAAAAAAATAATAAACAGGAGTCTTTACCCAAAGGTTTTGCCTTTTACTTTTCTACAACTGAGAACAAAATGATGTAGTGAGGCATTTGAAGCTAAACTGAAAGCGAGCAACATTCCTTTTAAATCACTCTATCAACTGTCTTTGTAGTCATATAGTCATATTGAGAACTGAAATGAGTGAATTTTTTAGGGGCTGATTTTTCCCCCACAGTGCCTCTCTCTCTCTCTCTCTCTCTCTCTCTCTCTCTCTCTCTCTCTCTCTCTCTCTCGCTAACAACCACAAAGATACAGATGTACAACATAACAAGAGGCATAAATTTACTTTACTGACAGAGCCATTAAAATAAGTAAGATCACAAGATTTTTATAAAGACGTGCAGACAGTTGTCTAGATATGCAATTCTGACATGCACAAATCCATATTTACACAAAAAATTTCTGACATGCATGAAACATCCAGAAATTGCCTTCACAAAAAATATGTGCAAAGATAAATCTCTTATAATGCCACTTACTGCAGTGGAGGGGGGTAATTCTAATATGCATTAATTGCGTATGTTGGGAACTGCCTGTACTGAAGATTTGCTCACATGCCATCACCCTCTGCCACCCCCTGGCCCAGACCACAACACACGTCTGAAGAAAGAGCTTCTCCTGTTTCAATTGTGTTAGTGTAGCTTAACCAAAGGCCCTCTTTGTACTGCTGACATGGATGTCTCTGTCTATTGTGTACATAATCCAGGCCTTGGTTCACTAACGATGTGGAAAAGGACATTTATTGCTAACCATATGGTACAGAAATAGTAAAACTAGCTTGGTGCTCACTACTTCTGTTGTTTCATACACTTCTAAAGCTTTCTTACAGTGGTTTGTGTATAAAAACTCAAGGCTGTGTATGACCTTTTTATAGACATTCTAGGTTGCAAAGATCAACCATGTTGTTTTTGAAGTGAATGTTTCGCCTCGGTGTAAACACTTCAACCCAGGCTGACAGTAGCCTCCCTGCATTCTCAGTAGAGATGTCTTCACTATGGGCTAAATGCTGTTGAAGTGTCAGGTCATGGGGGGGGGGGGGTGCATACCTGGGCAACTGTGTCCCATTCAAGTCACAAAAATGAATAATAAAAAAAAAAAATGAAATTACATTAACTAGAAGTTGTCAGTCTGTATGTCAGAGTATACTGTATATGAAATATTGCCTACTCTAGGGGCTATGGAGATATACTGTAGGTCGTAAGAATAAAGTAGGAAAAAGCATGAATAACAGGTTTACATTTTAATGTCAGAAAACATTCAACTGGTCCGTGTCAAATATTTATAACTATTCTTATTTTATGTAACTGAAGTGGGAAAAGAACTAGGAATTTTAGCTATGAATCCATGTTTCCTAGACTGACGTTATGAGGCAAAATTTAGAAGTATGTGTGGCTGAAATGGACAATATAAGTTTTAAAACTTTCTAGCAATCAGAGACCAGAAGGTTTTTTTTATTGAACTCCACACTGAAAAACACATTTTATGTTTTCTGGGTACTGAGCAGTATCTGAAGCAGCCAAGGACAAAGACAGAAGAGAAATAGCAGCCTGGCCATTTACAATTCCATTTCATTTTATGCTAACCTTCACACGTCCATTAATATTCATGTGCGTCCCTGCTATATACAATAAGACCTTGGTTTCAAGTCTCCAAATTAACTGGGAAGAATAATTAAATGTGTCAGTTTCAAACAATCAACTTCTAAACAGCAGGGTATTAACTCACCTGCAAATTACAACATTGACTATATTCAGAATGCATACATATAAAACACAGCAGTGGTGGAATGTCTCTCACATCTCAGTGAGTTTCTTACATTAACATCTTGTGTTTTTGCAATTTCCAAATCCTAAGGTATGGAAGATATTTCAGTAAATAACTTTAGCCCTGGTAGGGTCTCACCAGTATACAAACACAATATTTCTGGTTATTTTAGTTAACTAATAACATGTTATTGGTCAACACATTTCAGCAAAAACACAGTATAACTAAGCATAAGTCTCATTCCAGAACACGGATATTCATTTCAGAATAAAATATTAGTAATGCTTATATAAATGCTGATTAGTAAGGCTTTTAAAATCTTAACAATGAGCTATATATCAATAGTCAATACAATTTCAAAATTCCAGTAACCGGGTTTAATAAAGCTTCATAAACTAAACTCGCCCTTCGATTTAAAAACAGTAATGTGATTGTCTTGAAGACATGAACTGCTCTCCCTTGACAGAGCTGCATGTTATTTTATAACGGTGTAATGAACACGAAGTGGGTGCCAGCCTGTGCCCTGGCTCAGCCCGTCTGCCTCATCACAGCGAAGCCTGATTATGCAAATCAGCCGAGGGACAGACAGACTGCTCTTCCACAGAGGCTCCCGTCAAAGGAACTGTGAACACCGGGGAAGCGGGAGGCACTCGTAGGAGACATGAAGCAGAAAACCAAATGGTGTCGGAGGACACAACAATGCACCTTAGCACCTCCTGCCCAACACTTCCCAGTCTGCTGAAAGGTGACATGTAGGGGGAAAAATCCATCAACAGGACTCTGAATAAAGTCCTTCATGAACAATGAAAAGAACACCCTGCCTTTCATTATGAAACTGTTTCTTTTCCTGCTAAAGCATTTTAATAAACATATGAGCAATGTTGATAATATAAAATATTTCCTGCTAAAGCATTTTAATAAACATATGAGCAATGTTGATAATATAAAATATTTTATCTGTTAGTTTCTTGGTACCCATTAAATATGTGTCATACAATTAAAGAAACCTCAGCTTTCCCCATATAAAACACAACAGGCATTTCAAATGACACAAAGGCACAGAATATTGAATTCCTATATACCTGATTTTTTTTTCCTGCTAGTGAGCTGTTACATTTCTGCCTTATTAAAAATGAGAGATAATAAAAATTGATTGGACTCAGAGGGTAATTCTTCAAGGTCCAGTACAGCCAAATACAGACTTTATAACTGTTAGGAACTCATGACAGGAGAACAGCAAGCAGCAGCTGAACTGATGGGAATGTGATAGAGGAAAATGAGCGATGCAACACAAACGTCCTGATGCAACTGAGCTGAAACGCAAGGCTATCACCTGTGTGAACTGCGTGAAGGATACCAACTAACTGCTAAAGTGTGGAATCGGAGCCTAAATATGGAACTGCCTTTTTACTTCTAGGAAAGGAAAAGGGCCATTTCTTAAATGGATAATATTTGACAAGGTAACATCCAGAATACTAATTTCACTATTATTGGCGATTTGCACAGTTTATCTACATAGCTTATTTACATTACATATAACCATACGCCTCACCTACAAAATACAATGTTTACAATGTTCTGTTTGTCACACAACCGTTCTCAATGTTTTCAAATGTAGTTATACATAATTATACGTAGGACCCCCATGTGTACACTGCCCACTCACTACATCTGTATAGTCCCCGTGTCTATGTTGCACAGTGGTCCTGGAAACCTACAGATTTGAATCACTATATATGTATGGTGGGCACAGCCAGCCCGGAGCAGTATAGGTAAATGTTAGGGGCGCCATCCATCCATAGTCACACTACTGCAGTGATTAGTTTTGGAATTGGTTGCAATGTAAGGGGCACCAGCTAAAATCTTGCCTAGGGCACCAAATTGGTCAGGACCAACTCTAATGGTGGGTATGACAATTAAGACCACTTGAAACTTGAAACATATACTCAGCACTGGGGGAGAGTCCCCAGAATGGAAACAGAATGATCAGGGTGTGACAAGGAGCTAATACACCACATACCTACAGGAAACAAACTGTTCACAGACAGCTTCAACTGTTTATTAAAAATTTGCTGTGTTTTTAGTAATTCAATCATTATTACATCTGTATCTATTATGTGAAGTACATAAGCATTATATAACTCCCATCACCAAACCAAATATATTTGCCCATGCCCCACTACAGCTAAGTGCTAACCCAATACGATGCCAGAGTGGCTGGGGGACACTAGCTGTGGATCCATCCCCTGAAGGTCTAAGTAAAGCACAGACTGACCATGGAGCAGAAAAGGCAGGTACATTTTAGATTAGCAGACAGTGATATTAAAATGGGGCTTGACTTGTGGGTCTGCCAGTTCTGAAAAGTGCTTCTCTTTTATTTTTATGCTAATACTGCATGTTCTCTAAAGTGAGAGGACAGCATCTCCATAGAGTGGAGGAAACTGAGAAAATGTGTGTCTATAAGAGTTGGCAGCCCAGAGCACTTGTACTAGCATGGTAATGAAGGAAGGCTGGGATTGTTGTCACAAGCAAGAGGAATATAGAACTGCAGTCCCATGGTCCCTGCATGACATTATAGGAAAGGGTAGTGATGACGCAGGCCATGAGAGGGTGAGGGATGGCGCAGTGGGGGCACAACAGTGTGCACCCCCATCCAGCTCACTTTGCCACATGTCAGAGCTCCCTGCAACCTCTATGTCTGTCCAGCCAAATGGACATGACTGTGGCTCTAACATGCTTTCTTTCAGTACTGATAATCACAAGGCTTTGACTGATACTGATCTGTACGCAGCACATCCACCTGAAAACCCGGAAAGAGCATCACAGGGTGGACCAGAAAGAGAAAACATAATGTTAACTACTTTAAGCCAGCACCAATGTAGAGTTTTAAATGTTAATTCATATTTACTGAAACACTTTTATTTTAACACATTAGTATGTTAAGCCCTACACCATAGGTCTCATGCAATTCTCTTTTGACCTACTGTAATGGAGCAATAAATGTTTTCCATATTTATTCACAGTGAAAACACAAACAGAGCAAAGGTAAACCTAAAATTCCCATGTCACCAATATAGCTTTTTGCTTCCTATTCATGGCATTTTGTTTCATCTTGTGTTATCTGCATGTGCTTTCAAACTGTGCTCTTAAGAAAACTCATAATGTTAATCAATCCATTTGCTATACTGCTTTATCCAATTCAGGGCCACAGGAGCCCATCCCAGGAAGCAGGGCACCAACCACCACAGGACACACTCTACAGGCAATTTGTAAATGCCATTCAACCTAACCTGCATGTCTTTGGACTGTGGGAGGAAACCCACCAATCACAGGGAGAACACGGAAACTCCACGCACACAGACCTGAGGCGAGAATCAAGCCCCAGGCCTGGAGGTGCGAGGCAACAGTGCTAACCACCACGCCACCCTGCCACGTTCTTAACATTAACATGCACCATAAAATTATGAGTAAGTAAGAGGTCATTAATTTAGGTTTCCTTTGAAGGTAACACAGCACAAAAGTCAAAAGATAAGATGAAAAAATAAAACTGTGCCCTAATAATCAAAAGAGTGAAAACCGACAGCATCCAGAGAGCAGGCACACTGCCACCAGGACAGGCACGCACCTTGCCCAGTCCAGGGGTGTCTTTGACCTTGTTGACTGCACGAAGCAGACAGGGCGGGGCAGGGGGAGGTGACGACTGCAGGACCCCACTGAAGTTAGTGGGGAAAGGGGGTGGGTCGCACACCGGAGGGGGCACGGCCCGAGGCTTCTTCTTTTTGGAGGAGAGGTTCAGCTTCTGGGCTGCTCTGTGGAAGAAGAAAGACATTCATAACCAAAGCGTTCAAACAAAACTCACTTAAAAACAACCTACCAATACACGGCTGTTCCTCAAGTCATGTCAATCACATGTTCAACATCTGACTACTACATAAACACTTTTAAGAAATTACTTTCTTTAAAGACCAAGCAACATTATTATTTTGAACTCCGCACCACCAAAACATCTAATTTTCCACACGCACTGCCTGTCGTGCAGGTCAAAACACATCAAAGATCCCCGACGTGCACCCTACATTAAAAGCTATTTGTTAGCTACAAACCAAAATCCACAGGCAAACCAAAACAGTATGGTATCCCTGCTATTTTAAATTACTACAAAATGTTGCATCCATTATGGTTTTATCACAGTTTTCATCGACCAGCCTCAGTCAGAAACCTCCCAGGGGATTGTACTACATCATTCTTTTCTAGATCTTAACTCTGTTGCTCTGCCAAAATGCAATCGCTGAATTCCTTGCAGGCGTTAGTTAATCTAATCTATTATAGTGGGAGAAAATTTTGAAGCTAATCTAGTCTGGTTTAGTATTCTCTTCACACAGTCAAACCACACAAAGACCATCCTGCTATAAAATCAATTTTTTTTATACAATCTTATACGGTCTTTAATGCTGATTATAAAATGTCGATTGCATAAAGTAAACGTAGAACAACTTTGAGATGTCAAAGGTTAATTTAACAAGGTAATGCTTGGGGTCTGTTTTGGTAGACACTCCCCTTAAGTGAAAGAAAGGTGAGGATCATTGTCAACTTTCCTTCCACATTAGAGCACACCACCTACAAAAAGGTCATTCAAAAACAGCTATGAATGCAAGTCCTCATGGACTGAATCCAGAGTGAAACCAAACAACCCATGAGCAGCAAAGAAGATCAAAGCCACTGGAAGCTTTATTTTGTCACAAAGGACAGAACCACAAGCCCTTGGGACTGAAACTCAGTACTGAACAGCAGTCTTTTACTCAACAGCAATGGTAGCATTTAAACAAATGTCAGTAAGGATAATAAAAAAGCTGATGATTTAACATACAGCGCTCTGCATTTGTCTTTGCCTTCAAGATAAGACAGTCAGTTCTTTATGAGCCTATTGAAAAGCTCAGAATATATGCAGTCTCTCCCTGGGGAGTCGATCCATCGCTTAAGGGAAGGGGGCGGTTGTTTTAACCCAATAAAACTGTGTTAGGTGTTGGTGTGTGGGAGGAGAGTTTGCGTACTCTAAATACCCTTTCACATTTATGTTACATTGTGTGTTTAGTCTTTGAGGGTTTCAAAAGAGGTTTACATCTACTTGTTCAATCACTTGAATAAAAGTTCTTTATTGTTACCCACCCTGTACACAATAACTGTGCTGGTGTGGTGATGAAGGTTAGTTTCCTGTACTATGCCTGTTCAAGCATTCTCAGTACTTTAGGTGTGTGCATTTAATGACTACATTATTCGTGCATATCTACATGTCCAGTTAGGACACAAGATAACAGTGTATCTGACTAGAACCCTGAAGTCACAACTTTTCAAACTTGAGAGAGCAGTGGAAATTTTCTGAAAAAATAGAAGAAAGTTTAATTTTATTTATACTTTCAAATTATTTCTAAATATATAGAGGGAAACGTTCAGATTTCAGATAAACATCAAGATGCTCCAATTTCCACAAAATAAGGTTTGCAGCACAGGGATTTGTAGCGTGTGTGTGTGTGTGTGTGTGTGTGTGTGTGAGATTTATATTATTCATTATGACCTCAGTCTCTTCTACATGTAATGCATCCCTGTAGATGTTACAAGGTTTGCAAAAAACTCATCAAAATGTTCCTTAGCTCTAAGATACAGTGTAAAACAGAAAACAAAATAATTCTTGTGACACTCATTAATTCTTGAAAAGCTGGGATATCTTTCAGTAAGTTCTCCTGAGATTCACACTGACCAGAGAATTTTCACTCTTAATGATCTGGCAAAGGAGGTTTCATACATCCCTTAGTGCTCATATTACACCACCAATAAGTTACTAACTTTAGACCATTGCCCTAAATATGTTATTTACTGTATAATTATATATGCTTTATGTAACTGAAGAACCACATTGTATGTAGGTGATGGGACATGTCTTAGGCCACCTTTTCTGTTTAGGGAGGGTCGTTCCAGTTTTACATACGTGGCCTCTTTTACTCCTCTTTCAAACAATCAGTCTTCTCTGTCCAGTTTGTGAACATTGGTATCTTCAAAGGAGCGATCCTTGTCTTTTCCTAGACAGAGGAGGTGGCCTAAGACACCATCTATCACTTACATACAATGCAGTTCTTTCAACACTCCCAAGGCACTTCCTTAGTCATTCACACTCGGACCCGCGTGACTCTAATGGCTCACCTCCACTTCCGAGGCAGTTTCACAGTTGTTCTCACCTGGATTCAGGTGATTCTAATCAATTCATTCTTCAAGATTTACAAGCACATCCAGTTGCCACTGAACAACACTTGAGATAACCATGACCTGGATGACTGAGAACCTTTACCGACATGTAGAAATCACACCTTTCTTTTAGTATACACCTGTTAAAAAACTGTACCGAAACCGTTTCCATCTGTGTGCTATGCATATACATAAAGAAATCCATCACAAACTGTCATTTCAAGAACACCTTTTGCGGTAGAATAAGTGAAAAATAAGTGCTGTGTATAATCTCAGTGTCTGAGTAATATGTAAGTAATGTGTCACATCTGAGTAATGTGTGACTTATGTCTGAGCAACGTCTGAGAAATGTGTGACTTATGTCTGAGCAACGTCTGAGTAATGTGTGACTTACGTCTGAGCAACGTCTGAGAAATGTGTGACTTATGTCTGAGCAACGTCTGAGAAATGTGTGACTTATGTCTGAGTAATGTCTGA
>JABJVR010049209.1:0-22502 GCA_025773905.1 Chitala chitala | reverse complement strand
TAATTAGTGATTAAAAAAAAAATATAATAATATATATATATATATATATATATATATATATATATAAAATGTTAGGGAGCAGGATTGATTTTTTCATACACCTGCTTAATTTGCAGATATTCCCTTTCCTTTCAGACTTACTTTTCCTAGTCATGTTGTATTTTCTATTCAGGCCAAACAGCCAACACCATGTCATGTGCCAGTTGTAGTACTATTTTGTTAAATAATAATTGGGAGGCATATACAAATTGAATGAGTCTAAAGAAAGTGTGCCCGTGTTTCCAGTGATTAGGTGTTGCAGATGTGTGTTATGATTGCTTTTGTTTTCTTCCCCTTCCAGAATGACGATGGTGGCCATTGCTGTCTGGTCAATAAATGGAGCACCTTCCTGAAAGCTCGTCTGATCTGCTCTGTGCCGGGCACTGACGGGATCGAGACACACTTTGATGAGCTTCGTGAGTATCTTCGTGAGTGTGTGTGCGTGTGTGTGTGTGTGTGTGTGTGTGTGTGTGTGTGTGTGTGTGTGTGCAGGTAGCAAGCCTCAGTCCTCCTACAAGCCAGCTCAACCCTAGTTGCAGCACGCTGCCATGATCTGATTAAAAGCTTTAGGGCTTTAATGCTTTTCGCATGGGGTGGTTTTGGATCTTTGACTTTCTCTGATTGTTGTGGGGGGTTTAGTCAGCTGCTCTCCTCAGAATCTGACTTGTCTGGACCAACCTTAGCTTTAAAGAGCAATACGCATCTGGCCCGCACTCACAGGTTATGAGCACTGTGTGACATGTTGGGCTTTGAAATTACAGAAACCCTTGTGTAAGATGTTTTGTGCCATATATTTTTATAACAGGCTGCTCTTAATAGAGCCACAGAAAGCTTTCAAAGAAAATGGTTGTTTCTTTATGTATCTTGTTACATGGATCTAACTCCCAGCTTGCTGTGTGCAAGGGTCAGCTCAGTTTCAGACCAGGAGAGTAGCCCAAAACAGTGCCCTCAGTAGAGGTTCTCTTGGGTTATTTCGCATTTCAGTTCCCCATATCTGCCCCCAGGCCACTGTTATTTTGCCCTCTGTGTCTTTTTTCCCCCTGGGTGGTGATATCTCACTGAACAAATGTATTACACAAAGGGACTGGAATTTGAACTGCCAAACCAAATGTAGCTAGTTTGGCTAGGGTTTCCAGATGAGGATCATTTTAAAAGCGAAAAAATTGAATAAATTAATAAAGGGTGAATTGACAGAACTGACCAGTGAAAACTGAGGGATGAGAGAAGGTGCACCAATAAAAGACAAGAAGACAGTCAGCCAAGTAAGAGTGAGATTACTGAGTTGACCAATGAGGGATTATATGACACAGCTGACCAATAAAATTAATAGGAAGTTGGTCATACTGACCCCTCATCATTCTTGAATTAAAACAACTTCAACACACGTGGAACACCACAAACCGATGATTGGCTCAGTTAGAACGAAGGGTATCTTGCCTCCCCATTCAGCATGATTACTCGGTTGTCTCCCTGCAGAAGCTTCAAGCAGCTGCTTGGCCACCCTTAGAGTACCATGGGAGTTTTCACGGCTCTCCCTAACGTATCATTTCCACAACCTGCCAAGCATCATGGGTGGCCACTTTTCATTCAGTTTCTTACCCCAGTCATTGTCACTGAAGAACGATACAGTAAGCGGACATTTTGTATGTGAGAGAAGATTAAGAGTTTTACACTACCCTTTGAGCTGTAAAGAAACCTCCAAGTGCCAGTGTATACAAGAACAGAGGTGTTTTTCAGCTGAAGCTGCAGTTTTGTTTGGGCTGAGTGTGCAGGGTTAGAGTCACAGGGATTGTTATCTCATTCATATGTGGCTTCTTACAGCTGCCAGTTCTCACAGTGTTTTCCGTACCTAAGCAGGAACTTGTGATTCACTCCTAACCGTGGGAACACTGTCTTTCCCTGTTTTTGGAAAGAAGATATATGGGGTGTTTTGTTCTCACAGATCCTCACATTCACATTACTCAGTACTGAACATCTCCTCAAAGACTTTTCTTAGACATTCCCTTCAGGCTTGGAGTGTGTTCTGTCAAGCCCTCCATGCTACTTTTAGTGGCAGATTTAGTTTATCCAGGTTTATGCCCATCTGGCGTCCTGAGTTTTCCCATATCGTCCTGTTTTCAGTTTACATCTGTCCAGTTGCAGCACCTGTTTTTGAACCACAGATATCATTCAGGATGCCATTGCAGGATGTCCTCCTGAATGGTGTGTGTCTTCCTGAGGTGACCTCATGATAACCCCCTTCTTAAATCCCACTGCAGAGCCGTGTCATGTTATCCGACTCACGTTGTAAGCAGGTGCGTGGGGCTCACCCTTAAACGGCACAGGTGGGGGCGTCTATAACCAAGCCGTCGTTTCCGTCATACGTCCATACTTCGTAAGCCGCTGCCATTCAAGGACCACAGGCCAGCGGGTGCAGCAGTAAAGCTGTCAGTTTTAGGTCAGCATGAGCTCTAAAAGGTTCTTGACAATAGTTAGGAGAGGAAGCTGTTTAAATCCGAGACTGGCCTGGGAATGGCCTGTGACGCACTGCTTTACAGTGATTCTCATGAGTTTAACTGTGGGGGGGGGTTGTCACCCTGCTGGGAGACCTGCAGAGACGCAAGTGGACCGAGATTGCCCTTAGGGCTCTCACACCTCTGAAGGAACTCTACTCTTATACCTAAAGAACCTTCACAAAGATGTGGGAGATGCATGGAGTTATCAGTGCTAAGCAGAACAGAGGAATAACCAAGAAGGAGCTATTTTGTTACACTGTTAACTAGCAGGACCTCTTCTTTTCTTTCTGTCCTATGTGTCTTTACATGTTGTTGGGCTTGTATTTCTGCAGGCCGACTGGCTGCGTTCCGTGAGGTGAGCTCAGACCGTAGCTCTGCTGGCTCCCTAAAGTGGCACAAGGTGGTTCTGCTTGCTTGCTGACATCTTATGGTGCCGCCACAGAGTCTGGCCATCAGGACGTGCCCCTTTCAGCAGCCTGTGGTGGCCTCAATCCTTCTCCATGTCAGCACGCTTATATCTGGGGTAGTTAGAGGTTATTGCAGAAGACAGAAAACAGGAGAGAAGCATTAGGGCCTTTGCTGAGGTTAGTATTAAAAACACATGCATCGTTGCCTTCTCTTTGTTATTATCAGCACAGTGACTAAGCGCGCTAGAAGAAGGTCCCCAGAGAGACTTTTGAATTGGGTTTCACACGCCGACCGTGCAGTAAGGGCCAGAGATCGAAGTAGCTCAGGGGGAAGATGTCCTTCTGATGAGGGGCGTGGCTTTCTGCTCATAGTCTTCCTATTGTTACCAAATGTAGAACAGAGTGTTCCTCCAACTGCAGAGCACAATGTTGCTCTTGTCCTTGTTACTACAGTTACACAGTATGGTGTGTGTGCGCTATAAAACTGGGAAGAATTATATTACATGTTCTGCATCAGAACATTACCTGTACAAACTCTGGTCACTGCCATACCAAATTCCTGCGGTGTGTGTCTCTGAGACAGCTAAAAATTCAAGTAAAATTAAGTAAATGAATGAATCCGGGGTGCTGCTAGAGAATTTGGGCTGCATGAACAGTTTAGATGTTATATTTTACTTTTTTGCGGACTCCAGCCACTAATGGGCCCTTGGAATCATTCTAGGTTTCCACCCCCAGCTCTTGAGCTGAATGTTCATCCACATAGAACTTCTGTTTTGCTTTAGGTCAGACAGTCTTCACTCTGCTCTTTGTTGCTTACTGCGTTTCTGCCTGTCACATGTACAGCTTGTGTTCCTTTTCAATTCAGTTTGGTTAAAGTCAATTCAATTCAGTTCAATTCAATTTATTTTTATATAGCGCCTTTCGTAATGATGTGCCTCAAAGTGCTTTTCAGAAGAACTTGTAGATCTTACAAAATAACAGTTTGTTCACCCTTAACTGCTATCCAATACCAATATTGTGAAGAACAGATATTGTTACACATTCATGACGACAAAATGCAACCAGCAAACGTTTTTTGTTGTTGTTTTTTTAAACCATGCTTTTTTGCAAATAAACATTTGCAGCTGTAAGGCCTTCACAGTTTCATGTAGCCAAGAGGTAAATGACTAATGGAACACTCCTCCCTCCTGGTACTATTTTTATGATGATGGTTATTATTGTTATTAATGTGTGGTTGTGATTTTAGGAATCTGCGGTGTATTCGTCAAACATCTGCTCTAGAAGGTCATGTGTTCCAGCTCTCAGGCAGTTCTGCTTTTGCCATTAAGCAAAATGTTTAACTTGAACGACTTCAGTGTAAGTTCGCATGGGTCGAATTTGAAATATGACACAAGGTGTTCAAGTGACTGTAGATAAATGTGTCAGTTTGGCAAGTAAAAGGATATTTTCACCTGTCTAACCATTTAATGTCTTGCTATTTTTGAAAGCATAACATTCAGTAGCATATACTGGGGATGACGCAAAGATGTGAAAAGAGTTCGGTTTCATTGTGATGTGAAGTGCAAAAAGATGTTTGGTTGCAAGAGAGAAAACAGTATTTTATACTTAACGTTTTATCCCTGGATCTTCAGATGTTGACGTGTCTTTCCGCTAGGACATATTAAAATGTCACACCACTTCTCATCTGGGGACACATCCGTTTACGTCCACTTTTTCTCTCAGTCAGTCCAGCCCGTTCCTACTGCTCTATGCCATATGCCAGTTTCTGTGTGTTTCACATTTATTTCTACCTACACACTGAGTTAACCTGGAAATAATTCTGACCTAGTTACACTTAATCCAGACAAAAGTCTGGCATTTTGCATAGTTTATAACTTAAATGGGCTTTGATGAAGGTCTCCTCTGAAAAACGTGTCTTAAAATCTCCCTGTGTCACTTGTAGGAGAGCAGATGTTAGACATAAGTAACCATGCCCGTTAAAAATTGTTGGAGTTTTTGGAGGAGATGAATGGGGGTCCCATGTTGTAGAATCCAGGTTACAAGGTGATACGAGCAGTGCTGAAGAACAGCTGCTCCTGGTCCTTTCCTGCGTTTGTATACAATGTGTACAGGATGAATGTCTAATGCTCTGCTTTCCACTCTTACATCATCTCTGAGGCCTGTATGTCACTCGTTCTCAGACTGATGGATGCACAGAAAGTGTTTTACAGTGTGAGCCTGGGCCAGACTGCAAATATTACACTATGAGACTCCAGCCCTGGAGTGTAGAATTTCTATCTTTTCTCTAACAATCCTGTAATCCTGTCTTTATGTTTCAGGGGATGTGTACATACAGCAGACTCAGGACACCAAGAACCCAGTCATCTATGGAGTCTTCTCTGTCTCAGGGTGGGTACACTCTAAGATGGATGCTTCACCTGACACAGTAAAGTGTAGAACATGGAACATTCATTTGTAATACAGTTTCGCTTTGCTTACAAACTTTACTGTCTTAGTCTAATTGCAGTTGAGACCTTGAGCCAGTTCTAATTGACACTGAAAAAAGAACAGGCAATGAGTACTAACAAAATATGTCAAACTAACTTCCATAAAGCAATGATCTGAACACACTCTAGGAAACGGTAGTTTAGAAACATTTTTAAGCAGTAATTAGTACAATAAATGAATCCTTGATCAACACAAAGTCAATAAACATATGCAGTGATAACCAAATACACACCCACTTCATCTTGTCAAAAAAATTAACACTACTGGTCCAAACAAAACCCACCTGCTCCTGCCACACCAACAAACACTGCTGCACCAAACAAAACCAGCATCCTCCTACCACACCAACAAACACTGCTGGACAAAAATAACACCGGCATCTTCCTGCCACACCAACAAACACTGCTGGACCAAATTAAACTGGCATCCTCCTGCCACACCAACCAACACTGCCAGACCAAACAAAACCGGCATCCTCCTGCCACACCAATCAACACTGCCAGACCAAACAAAACCGGCATCCTCCTGCCACACCAACCAACACTGCCGGACCAAACAAAACCGGCATCCTCCTGCCACACCAACCAACACTGCTGGACCAAACAAAACCGGCATCTTCCTGCCAATCCAACTGACACTGCTGGAGCAAATTAAAGTCTTGATGCATTCACCACAACTATCAGACCTAATTCTGCCTCATCCTCTCCTCACCCATCAATACAACAGCACTGAGTAATGCTTTGATTTCAATTTAAGAAATTACAGTACCTATAAGGTGTGTTTCCTGTGATCTGTAAAATGCTAGCTACATATACACAGACTCATTAGGATAACCGACTTTCTTCTCAACAGGTCTGTATTCAAGGGTTCAGCAGTGTGTGTATATTCCATGGCTGACATCCGCATGGTTTTCAATGGTCCATTTGCTCACAAAGAGGGTCCCAACTACCAGTGGGTGGCCTACACTGGGAAGATCCCGTATCCCAGACCAGGAACGGTGAGGCCGTGCACAATTCTTCATTTTCCACATATAGGTCCACAAGAAGTTAATCGCTATGATTCAGTAATGGTTTTCCGAATCTTGTGGATTCATTATTTTGCCTCACTTTTCACTCACTGCAAATACAGACTAATGTTCTGTTGGAATTTCACTTTATGGTTGCTGGCACGTCAGGCCTACTCCTAGCACCAGAGCTGTTCACAAGCCCGCCGTATACAGTTTCACAGCCTGCTTCGATGTGAGATGTGTGTGCTGTAAAATGAATTTACGTGTGCCATGCTTTCTTGATTACGGTGTCTCTCAGCGCTGGCACAAATAGTGACACATGGAAATCTTACAAAAACCTTGTGCCCATTTGGTTTTCAGTGCCCAGGGGGGACTTTCACTCCCAACATGAAGTCCACCAAGGATTATCCCGACGAGGTCATTAACTTCATGCGCAACCACCCAACTATGTACAACGCCGTGTACCCGATGCACAAGCGCCCCCTAGTGGTACGGACCAACGTGGACTACGAGTTCACCACGATCGCAGTGGACCAGGTTACTGCTGCCGATGGAAGTTATGAGGTCCTCTTCCTGGGGACTGGTGAGTCTCTCTCTGTCTCTCTCTCTCTCTCTCTCTCTCTCTCTCTCTCTCTCTCTCTCTCTCTCTACACTCGCTCAGTCTCTATCGCCCTTCATCAGTTGCCTGCCCCACCCCCGCTTGAATGGCCTGTTACCTGTTCCATTCAGTGCACACATCTGTGCTGTGGGTATACATTACAGATCACAGGGGAGGAGAGGGCAGGGAGATGTTGGCCGACAGGATATAAAAGCACGCTGAAACTCTTAGATACAACTTCAAATGCATGGACGCTGATACTGAGACACTATCATGCCAAATTTCACATGACTGATGGACTTTCGTCTCTCCCATATATAGTTTCAGAGATTAAATGATACCACTCCTTTCAGAAGGAGTTACTTCTGTTGCTCCTTTGCTCTCCTCTCTGGCTTCATACGAGGCCGTCATGGCTGAATGTGCTGCAGTGTTGTGGAATGCCTTTTCTTTCAGCTGCTCTCATTACAGTCTCATTCCAGCTTGCACTCTAGTACCTAGTAACAGCCACAATGGGTCTATGGTGGAGTCCAGCGAGGAATTCAAACATGACATTCTTTGGCCTGTAGACGTTAGAATAAAGGACAAAGAATAAGTCAGTGGCCAATAGGCCAGACAAGAGGCTGATGAAGATGAGAAAGATCAGAAG
This sequence comes from Chitala chitala, assembly GCA_025773905.1. Classification (NCBI taxonomy): domain Eukaryota; kingdom Metazoa; phylum Chordata; class Actinopteri; order Osteoglossiformes; family Notopteridae; genus Chitala; species Chitala chitala. The sequence goes on along the minus strand of JABJVR010049209.1, from coordinate 14,824 downwards.
ACTGGAGGGAATGCAGATGTGCAGCAAGCTGTGCAATATTTTGGGTTTTCTCGTGATTTTGCAGACCGCGGCACGGTCCAAAAAGTGATTGTCCTGCCCCGAGATGACCTGCAAACGGAGGAGCTTGTTCTCGAGGAGGTGGAGGTGTTCAGAGTGAGTTTCTGACTTCGCCCTTTAAATGCGACAATGCAACTGTGTATCTTTTCTCTCCCTAAGACGCGGTAGGTTGCAAATTTTTAGAGTTGACTTTTAAATGTGTTTTAGGTTCCAACTCCAATAACAACTATGAGAATTTCATCCAAAAGGGTAAGTCTTGTCTTTTTTTTTTTGCACAAACCGCTAAATGTAGTGACTTGTGCTTTATTGGGATTGCAGTCATTGTAACCTTGATACCCTGGTTGCTGTCCCCATAGCAACAGCTGTATGTTGCATCAGCCGAGGGTGTGACTCACCTGGCCCTGCATCGCTGTGACGTCTATGGGGAGGCGTGCGCTGACTGCTGCCTGGCCCGCGACCCCTACTGCGCCTGGGACGGGAAGTCGTGCTCCCGCTACTCAGCATCACAGAAGAGGTGAGGACCAATTCTTTCGTGGCATGCACCTCCCCTGCGACTGGCGAGCGTGAAGCAAAATGGAGCCAAATATCCCTCCTGACCTGGCATGCACTGGACTGAATGTCCATACTAATGCCATGAATATCAACATTGAATTAGGGTTTCAAAACCTGTAGTTCATTTGCACTAATCCGAATCAGCGGACTAATTTGCATATTTGGTCCATGTTCTCTTTGGTTTGGTTTGTTTTCACGCGGAGAAAAATCCAAGCAAGCCAAAAAGCGTCACTACCAGTCACATGTTCTCTCCACACACTGGTTAAAAGAGTCTGGGGCAGGAATGAGACTGTACACACAGAAAGAAGATCCGTGTTCTGCACTGGTGAATAGTGCTATAAAAGAAATTTGCTCAGCAACATGGAGAAACAGCACAATTGGCATTTGCTCATAACTAGTAATTATCTGTACTGTTGCCTCAGTTTTTTCGCTTTTACACGGCACTGTTCAACAGACCGTACAAACCCCTTCTCCTTAAGCTGTTGACTGAACATTTTGAATACTTCAGTGTTTTTATGAGCTGTTTGTAGGAGCTGACAGATGTTCTCATCTTCCCATATATCAAGAAGGCAATGCACCTTGTTGCTAGTCCAGGTCAGACTGCGATTCATTGTGCTGCTTATTGGTAGTGCTAAATGTTTCAACTGTTACATTCCAACATGCAAAGTGCACCTGGCTAATGGAGCCGCTTAGCTAAAACTTGCAGTGTACTGTTTGTAGTCTGTCCAGATTGAGGTAACATCACATACACACCACAAAAGAACTGCTCCAGAGTTTGTTTGGGACAGGACCAAGACCACCCCCAGTAAAGGATCTCAGTGTGGTTCTTTTGGTCCACACCCAAGTGGAATTGCTGTCTTCAGACCTGCCCAAACAAACCGCACTAGTGGGGAAAACTTACCAGGGTTCGATTCAACTAAACTAAAGAAGGCAGATGTGAAAGCACCCTTAGACAGCGATGAAGTGGTTGTAAAGATCAAACTGAAGTAACTTGTGCTATTTGGGAATATTGGTTTGACCCCTTCAGGCGAAGCCGACGGCAGGATGTGAAGTACGGCAATCCAATCCGGCAGTGCAGAGGCTACAACTCCAATGGTATGGGTGATGACCTCTACAAGTGTGGGACGTTGGGGACTTCATTCAGTATTAACGCTATGGACATACCAGCCCCTCTGGTGCTTATGAATTGTATTTGCGTTGCTGGCCTATTTTCGACTTGGCTTCTCCTCTGCAGCAAATAAGAACACATTGGAGGTGGTGCAATATGGAGTCGAGGGAAGCAGCACCTTCCTGGAGTGCCAGGCCAGATCCCCACATGCCTCCATAAAGTGGCATCTGCAGAAGGACAACAGTGACAGGAAGAGAGAGGTGAGGGCTCACAACCTGTCAATCATGAAGGGCACCGCCCAAATAGGAAACAGCTATCACTTCATACCAGGAAGTGGTTTGGCTGTTGCAGAGTGGGAAAGATTTGTCGGTTTTTGTCCCATACGTCTTTTTTAATTAAAAGTTTGTGTGATGCTAAATTAGGTTCTTCCACAACTATGAAATGCTAAAGCTAAAAAGGTTTTATAGGAAAACCTGTAATGACATAGGTTCTTTGATTTTACTGCTGTGCAAGATTGCCTTAGAAACCTTAAGGTTTAACAGCATTTTGACCTGAGCAGAGCTGCAGTGCTGTGGTAGTAAGAAACTGGACTTGTGAGCACATGCGGTATGTTGTGTCAGTAATATTTTATAAATAACTCTAACAAGAAACAGACCTACTCCCTTCCTTCTACAAACTGCAGTTTGTCAAGCAAAGGAAAGATGATATAAAACCCTGGAGAAATGACTGAAGTGTTTCAATTTTATTTCATAAGAGAAATGAATTTCTCAGTTACATGTTGTGCAATATGCAGTTCAGTACAGATGCCTTAACATTGCACTACATACTTTACTGAATAAAGAGTGCTGTGTGGCTGGTCTTGCCCCAGGCTCTGCACTACAAAACATCACCTGCAGGGGCCGACTGCATTAAATGAAGAGCTCCATTGGTCTAAGCATTAAATGCTGTGGAACGTAGTCATACAGGCTAGACAGTGTAGGTTAGAGGCAGGCAAGCAGATAGAATGGGTTGTGTATGAAAACAGAAAGGAGAGGAGCCAGGTTACCCCCAAGTTCCAGTCCAGCTGTACAAGTAAAAAATTTCACCTTCTTTCTTCACTCTCCTACATCACTCCGGTCAAATTACTCGAAGAGTAGCACCAATCCCAGCAGCAGCTGCACCACAAGAGGGCGTTGGTACCAAGCCACACCACATACAGGCCATTCAGGATACAGTTTCAGGTCGAGGCACAGAAAGCGTTCTGTTCTCCCCTCCTGTCCTAACTAAACCGCAGATGCTTGTTCTTCAGTTCTTCTGTTCTGCTGTCGTCTCCCAGGACAGATATTAAAGGGCACTGAGGACATCTCTGTTCAGAAAAAGCCCTTTGAAATGGAACAATAGACAATGTCTTTGAGGAGTAGCCAAAAATATTTTGTAGCCATGCCCCCGTATTTCCATAGATGAAAGACAAAATTGGAACCATAACATTATGTGCTGTGGAGACTGTCATCTCTAGATCTAATATAAAATTCACAAACTTGGACCACGGAGAAGCAACTGTTTGAGGTTCAGATTAAGTGTGCTGTACCATTACCCACATACATTTACTTACTATAACCTGAGGTTGCCTCCTGACGACTAAGTGGAGTCAATTCAATTCAATTTATTTTTATATAGCGCCTTTTACAACAATATTAAGGAATAAACAGTAATAATTAATACAAATGAAGCCAGACAACAATAGAGAATAGGAACCAAAACTCCACAGTGTGGAGAAAAAAACCTCTGGGGGCCCAAGACTGACTGGCTGTCCAGCCCCTCCTGGGCATGCTAACATTACAGAATAAACTGGTATTTATTGACACTATGACTGTAACTAGCACTACAATGTAAATAACACAATTTATAGTCCTCCTTTGCTCCTGGTGTTGAAGCAACTCTCATTGGCCTTTGGTGTCCCTCGAGCGAAGCTTCATCCAAGGGGGTGCATTACGAGTCAGCAGCTCTAAGAAGGCATCCCATTCAGATGGTGCCCAGGCAGGCACCAGATACACCCATGCACAAGGAGAGAATTTAGAGAGGGATTAGTAAATAATACGAACACCAGCAGCCCCATAGCAAAATATTACAGTTATATTGGCATGTACAGCATGCACCAGCAGCAGTAATTACTGTGAGCTATGGAGACTGTTGTGGGAAGGCTGAGACCGATTCGGCATCCCATACATATCCAGGCAGACTATTCCATAGAATAGGGGCTCTGTTACTAAAAGCTCTAGCACCAATACTTTTATGTACGTGTGGAACAATAAGAAGGCCTGCATTCTGGGATCATAGGGAACAATTTGGAGAAAGTGTTACTCAGCTCTGACAGATATATTGGTGCCTTGCCTTTCAGTGCCTTATATGTTAACAAGAGAATTTTAAAATCAGTTCTGTACTTAACAGGGAGCCAGTGGAGTGATGACAGTATAGGGCTTATATGGTCGTACTTTCTGCTTCTAGTGATAATTCTAGCAGCTGCGTTTTGGATGCGCTGCAAAGTGTTTAGTGTTTGGTTAGTATATCCAGACAGTACAGCATTACAGTAGTCTAATTGACTATAGACAAATGTATGCATAATGTTCTCTGTATCTTCTGCATTAAGAAAACGGTGCAGCAGCAGCTGTAGTCACTATATGTGATAATGCTCAGTAAGTGAGCAGTTATGACCCTAGGGTCTTCATGGTTTAATTTTTTTAAGTTTAACTGTACAAGTACTTGAGCATAGCTCTTGTAAGATGATTTTGGGGCAAAGTATTTCCTGATCTGGTAGCTATGAATTGTGTTCTCACCCCTCGCCTACAGATTCGTTCAGATGGACGGGTTCTGAAGACGGACCAAGGCCTTCTGCTGCGCTCCCTGCAGCAGTCTGACAGCGGAACTTACCACTGCACGGCGACCGAGAAGAACTTCAAGCACACCATCCTGAAGCTGCAGCTGGTGGTGCTGTCCATCCGGGCGGTCAACAGTGCTCTGACAGAGAGTGGTGGGCCCTCACCCCTCCTGTCTAGCCCCTGGACGCCCAGCGCAGGCCAGTACAAGGACCTCCTGACCATCCTCAGCCAGCCTGAGATTGGACTGATCAATCAGTACTGCCAGGACTACTGGCAGCTGGGCAGCACCGGGCCCAAGGACTCCATGATGGCCGCCATCAGAGGGAAGGACCTAAAGGAGCTCAAGGAGGAGAAGAAATCACGTAACCGCCGGAATCACGACGGGCAACTGGGGGCCCAGCAGACATGAGCCTCTCTCATGGATAAACAGGAGAGACTCACAGAGACAGAAATGTCAAAACTAAAAACGAGAGATGCAGAACTGAAAAAAATAAACAGAAGTTCATTTTAACAAATAAAATACACAGTATTTATTGTAGGTTGTACATAGTGTCATTCTGTGGTTTTCTTCGTACTTAAGTAGACATAAAAGCTCTTTGTGTATAGGTACCTTCTGGGCAAATATTATTATTAATATTATTATTAATTTTATTGTTAAAGTTATTATGAAACATGTTCACGTTTCAGAGCATCGTCTGACAGCTGCACAACTGTTACATATCTACTGACCTGAACTGATTTTTGAAAAAAAAAAGAGAGAACTAAAAAGGGACCTACAAAAGCTGATATGGAAACAAGAGACAAGAAATGATTGGCCAAATGTACTTTCCAGAGTCCCATTATTGAGCATGACTCATCACCCATCATGCCCCTGGACTGTGGACAATGGGATATACAACAACTAAATTGGGTATTGGAGGAACTCTATAAGCAATGATGGTCCTGCTAAGGTCAGGAAACAGCCACGGTGTGACTGGCATCAGTCTGAAGCAGCACAGTAGCAGAGCATCTCCACATATGTGTATCGGTGTCTTACAATGCAACCAAAAATCCTTCCTTCCAGAACATTCTACTTTGACATATCTGTAGCATCACTGTTTGTCAAGAGAGACTCGTTTGCATTCATGACACCTTTTTGTTGTCTTTTGTGGAATTTTGTTGTCCGTGTGCCGATTTCTTCCAAACTGAAATGCAACAAAAACGTGGTGTGTGTGTATATATATTTCTTCTAAATATTATACATGTGAGACCAAGAGAGTTTCAATGGGATGTGTTTCTTTAACACATTTGCAGATGGGAATTTTTTAAATAATATTAAAGCAGAAATATAAATTTGTAACACATAAATATATAAAATTCTTATAAATCATTACAAATTCAATAAATGAGATTACCACATTGTTGGTGGAACCTTTTCATCAGATGCCATGCTATCAACAAAGTCTTCAGCAGTTATTACCTAATGGTAAAATATGCAAGTCCCTTGTTTGCACTTGGGAAATCAGCACTGTCAGAAGAGAATTCACATTGAGCTTGCACCTAATCTGGTTGTTTATTTCTGACATCTGAGTAGTCGTTGTCTTGGTTACAGTTCAAATACGGAACGCTTTATGAACAAGTGGAGTTACATGTGTACAGGAATGCGCATGGCCTCAAGGCACACTTTGTTACACAGTGAACTACACATCCCATGATGACCCTACCTATGGACAAATAAAGGGGTGGGGCTTCTTTGGCTTTAACAATTTCATAAAGCCATTATGCTGAATGGGGCAAAGGGTTTTTCTGACCACTGTCCAGACAAAGAGTCATCTTCCATTTGTATGTTACCTTGATTCTTTGGCTCTACGGATGTAATGTAAATAAAGCAGAATGTTGCAACAGACTGTGAAATATACCAAATCTGGGAAGCTGTCTTTACATTGTGTGCATGAAATGGATATGTACTGTACATAAGAAAAACAAAAAGCATAGACAGCTCTTATTTTTACTTGGTAACTGAACTATGAAAACTGTACGCATTGTTCTATTGTGCAGTAATCAAGATGACCTTTGATCCTGGGATCAGATTTATAGAGTAAACACATGTCAGAGGACAGCTGTAATATACTTTAAACTCATGATCAGGTTTCTCTTTTTACAGTCCGTTCCTGCTTCATCAGAGGACAACCTGTTCTGCTCCTTGAGTCTGATGAGAGGGACATTTCAAAGTAGTAAACTTTCTTGGGAATTTTAAGATGTGTACTTTAAGGTTTTTTTTTTTCCTTGGGAATTAGTTTATCTTTCTGACAACTCTTGCATAAAAACGAAACTGAAAGCACAGGTGATGTTGTTGTAAGAACTTGTGTACATGACTTCCATTCTTTTTGATGTTGTTGTCGCAGACTAATAAATTAAAACTCTATATTTTATAAAAAAAAAAGGTGTACTTCTTTTGTCTCAAGCCCCCTTTATTGTGATCAGTGGCAGCATAATATTCAGCACCATCCTACCTCCATCCAGTGTCATGCCCTACCCTGTCATGCCTCCTCATGTCCTCTAGGTGTCGCCCCTCCATGTGTTTCATGTCGCTGAGTCAGTGTGCTGTAATTATGTCATTAGTGCCTACTACATGTGTCTCATTTTCCTGGTTTCTATTTAAGTTACCCTTGTGTGTTGATCCCATGTGAGTTATTGTAGTCGGTAGTCTATAGCATTGTTAAGTGAAAAATGATGAATATAGAAGATCCATAGTAGTCCCTAATCTTGTGTAGACCTGTATGACCTAGATGCACACATGAACAAGCATTGTGTAGCTGAACATACCAGAACAGCCGGATCCTGATGCTGTCAGTTAGAAAATGTCACCACCGCTGAACTGACCATAACGACATTAGTACGCCATTACACATCATCCTCAGCGACTAAGGCAAACGATGAGCGAGAGTCAATATGTCTCCATCATCATCATCATAGTACTTACGTGGCCTGGCGGCTCAATGTATTGAACTTTAGGCTGGGGTGCAAAGTCTCCCAGTTTGGGTCTATCATCTCTATCTCTCATCAGCTTGTCCTGCTAAGGATCAGGATAAATTTACAAAAGTATAATTTTTTTTTCAAAAATTAATATTGCTCTGTTTTCCCTATCAGATGATCCATCCATCCATCCTTTCTCTATACCGCTTCTCCAATACAGGGTTGCGGAAAACCTGGAGCCCATCCCAGTATGCACAGGGCGCAGGGCAGGGGACACCCAGGGCAGGGCGCCAACCCACCACAGCATGTTATAAGGCTGAATACAGGGGAAACTGCAACTGTAATGTAGCAGTGAGGGAAAATGTGTCCACACTGCTGATTTCTAGTCCCTCTCTGAGAATATAATAATGTGCAATGTTAGCAATTGTTTTAAACACCTCTTTATTTAAAATAATTATTTAAAATGTATCTTACATTTGTGGTATTCCCAGTATAGAAAAGTGTAATTATATTTTTGGCTATTTGCATTAATTGCCCTGGGGACATAAAGACATTTAGCACAATTATAATCTGGTTCTTTGCTTATTCACCACAACATGTGGTCAGACACTGAGGACACCGTGCTGGCTGGCATCTGGACGCGTGACTCAAACGTTCCCTAACAACGAGGGCACATCAAGGCTTTGGCTGACATCAGCGTCTCACTATCACGTTGTCTGATAGCTGCCAGTAATTTACTTTATGGATCTTATCAGAATGTGTGACTTGGGACCTCTGCTGATCAGCAGACCATTCAGAGAGGAAAGAGAGACAGAGAGAGAGAGAGAGAGAGAGAGAGAGAGAGAGAGAGAGAGAGAAAGAGAGAGAAAGAGAGAGAGAGAGAGAGAGAATAAACTGGCACCAGGACTAGCACCGCTGTGTCTTCTGGCATAAAGCTAACAATTACAGAAAGATTACAGAAAGTTGCCCTTCTGTCACATCATAGACATATGGGAAGTACCTAAATTGAAATATATGTTTAGAGTATGGAAAGAAGGAAAAGAACATATGTGTGCTGTAGGGTACACCCTGGACAGCATGACAGATAGCTGCAGGGCAGATACTGTACGAAGAGCGGTGACACGCCAGACACGGGAAGTGTTAAAGCTGCCAGGTCGCCTGTTGGGGGAAAACTGAGTAATCAGAAGGCCAAGTAAAGCCAAGGAGGCTGTGCAAACTGCACAGACAGACAGAGCTGAACACCAGACCCAAACGTCCAACCCAGTGTGGCAGTATTTACCAGTGCTACTGACTGAGGCACTGCACCACAAGTGTACAAGATTCTTCATACACACACACAAACACACACACACACTCTTCAAGCACTAGAAAAAAAACAATGGGCTGTTCCTCTGGAACCCTCTTTTCTGCTCTATCTGATCCCTATGGAATATGTAAGGTCAGGCAACAGCAACCTGCGTGGGGACACGGGACCTGGAGAACAGGCCCAAATAAAAGGGTCAGTTATGTTCTCCTCCGCTGAGACGCAAGTGTTTGAATACGCTCCAGCCGCTTTGCCCTCGACGCCATCTCAGCGTTTAAATCATCTAAAAAAAGACCAGAAATGGGAAAAGCTCGTTGTTCCACTCACGACCTCCTGAGAGGAGGGAAAGCCATGCATCTCACAGAAAAGAATGCCAAGCTGGCTGGGTTTTCTGAGAGGCTCTGTCAGATAGCGGCTTTTCGGGATCTTATCTGCGGTCTAGACGGAAGACAGTAAGCCGATGAAATAGTCCGCAGTCCAGAAAACGACATGAGGACTGTGAGCAGAAGGAGAAGCCGAGACTTCTAAAGCTATCGGAAGATCAGATCGGGGAGCTGGTCATCAGTGAGTCAGCACTGCTGGTACAATGTCCCCCCCTCACTCTGTTTGCTCTATCTTACACATGCCCGAACCAACTGACCGCTTGACACCCAGCAAGACTGCTTCATCGTGGCTTGGCAGCTGGGCAACAAGGACCGCTGCGGTCACAAGGATCGCTGACGTGGCCCTATCTGTTAGTGCCATCACTTTGTGCCTACAGTTAGGCTGGCGTTTCTTTCACACGTTCCCCATGTTGAGAACTGAAGCTCTGCACCAGTTTCAGTTCCAGGTCATAGAGCCACCAGGTCACACTGAACTGCCCATTTCATCAATGGCATTTAAACAGACACATTTGATGAGAACTTTGATATTATGTTACACAAGAGGTCTCTGTATCTGAAATACTAGTTTTATAGCTTCATGCTATTTAAAATTGGTACCGCCGTGAGCAGCAATAAATAGATTATTTAATTGTTGTTTTACTTCTTCATAGTGAAAAATTACTATTTCATGATATAATCAAAAACAACAAGATGTAACTTTTGCTTAACTAGCTCAAAACTTAACTGAAACTAAGTCTGATTGTGGTTAGATTGTAAACATCGTAGCCTACACGTAAACAACCATTTCCAATTTCCATTAACCCACTTAACCCTGATTAAATAGTTTGAATGAACGGCAAAGCAACTCATCTGTATCGTTCGCAGACTATAGCATTAAAGTAGCACAAAAATACTACGTATAGTGCATGAGTATTACATATTAACATGTTTGTAATATATTCCATATATTACAAACATGTTTCAACCGCATTAATGTGAAATTATTTCTCTATGTCCTCTTAATGCTTCAATAACGGATTTTTAGTAAAGCCAGATTATCCAGGTGGATTTAAATTGCCAACAATGTGAGTGCAGTCTGACCTGATGCTCGCGTAAAATTTACAGCCGCTTATTAGTAAATCGGATCTTTAGTGTGGCTCTGAAAAGGGTAACGCTGCCATCTACTGGAGAATAAATGTACATAACAGAAGTGCTCTCCAAATCGCAAAGATTCTATTCAATTCCGTTTATTTTTATATAGCGCCTTTCGTAAGAAGTGGCCTCAAGGCGTTTATATGAATGAATTAAAGATTATTACAAGGAATTAACAGGGGATGGATAATTAAAGTTAAGTTAATTTAAAGCCAGGCAAGAGGAACCAAAAATACACAGTTTAGAAAAAAAAAATCTGGGGGTCTAAGCTCAACTGGCTCTTGGGCATGCTAACAATACAGAATACAAAGTTAATATAAGGTCTATATTTTTCATTCATTCGTTTTCCATACCACTTTGTCCTGTTAAGGGTAGCAGGAAGCCTGGAGCCCATCCCAGGGAACACCCAGCACAAGGTGCCAACCCACTGCATGGCACACACACACTATGGGAATGTTGGAAACACCAATCAACCTAACCTGCATGTCTTTGGGAGGAAACCAGAGAACCCACCAAGCACAGGTAGAACATGCAAACTCCATGCATACAGACCCAAGGTGGGAATCAAACCACAGGCCTGGAGGTATGAGGCAAAAGTGCTAAGCACCACACCACTGTGCTGCCACAGGGCTATACTTGTAAATGGCAATACGAAGTCCAACTATGTTCCAAATGTAGGAGTAAGTCTGTAGGCTTGCAGGATCTCTTGTGCAAAGGCCTCATCCAGGGGGTGCACTGGGTGTCAGCACCTCTACCAAGGCATCCTGCCCAGATGGTGCCCAGATTGGTACAGAGCACGTTTACATTTATTCATTGAGTACATGCTTTTTTAATCCAAAGAAATTTACAACATTCCACATATATGTTACAGTGAAACTGGTTCTCTGCATTTAACCTTCCGCCCTGGGGGGAGCAGTGGGCAGCCACAGGCAACACTGGGGGAGAAAGTGTTTGAGTGTCTCGCTCAGAAACACACCTGGGGGCTGGGCTGAGATTTAAACTGGGAGACTTCTGCATCCCAGCCTGATGTACACATTGAGCCACCAGGCCACATAACCGCTAAATACTTCTGTATCCAGATTAGGTTTTTTTAAACACTGGACTAACAACTGCTACTTTAAATTAGTGAGGTCCGACACCCAGAGTCAGGGACATGGTCAATGTGTTCATTAAAGGTCCTACTAAAATTTCCAGTGGGTGTTTAAGCAGTTGGGTTGGGATGAAGCATAACAGACAGGTGCTGGTTTTATCAATATTTTTTAGCTTTAAGGCATCCATACAAAGTCATTAAAATGATGTGCAGATAAGGTTGTTGACAAGCTTGGTGGGAACACGCTGGAGCAAAGTTTATTGTTGCTGATTTTATTAAAGAAAGTAATGAGAATGGTAATGCTGGATAGCAGTCTAAATTTCATCTTTAGAAATTAAATTAGCTAATGTCTTAAATAGGAAATGGGTTATATTTGCTGTTATCATTAAGTTTAGTATAATATTCTGAGCGCAGACTGCATAATGCTATCTTGTGTCATCTTAGGCTGTTGGACCATGCTGACTGAAATACTCGGGGATGTGTGGACTTTCACTTCAATTCCTGTTTCACAAGTTGTATATATTTATTGAACCACCGAGACCATGTGGTGATTCTAACTGTTTTAGGTTTTAGTGGAGCTACAGCATTTACAGCCTGGCTCACCGCTGTATTATAGCTGTATGTAATTTCACTGATACATGCATTGTCACTGCACTGCCACTGAAAATCTTGTTTTGTTCAGAATCTGTAAATTTCTTTGATTTGTCCCTATTCACATTGTCATAATAACCTTTACTTTCAGGTGCCGAGGAGAAAGTCTAATCTCAAAAGTGATCAAGTAGTGATCAAAGCAGAAGTTACCTAAAGGACGCAGTAGTAAATGAGTAATATTAGTTCTATGGGTTATAATTAAATCTAATGTATGTCCATACATGTGGGTTGGTTCTGATACATGCTGAGTGAGACCAACTGAATGAAGTAGGAATAGGAAACTTACTGAATGCATCTGTTTCTGTGTCAGTATGTACTATATATTAGAGTCACCCACTACTAGAATTTATCATATTTAATGATCAGATAAAAAAATAACCAAATTCAGTAATGAAACATATCTGTGGTCTTGGAGTTCTGTAGACTATAAGTATGTGTACAGATGAATCTGATGCAATATTAAGCAGCGTCAAAGCGTTGCTAATCTTTCTTCTCTTTATTTTAAGCGATTTATCAAAGATTGTAGCCCAGCCACCTCCATGTCCTGAACGTTTTATGTAAATATCTGAAGCCATTAGAAGTGGCTTCAACAAGAAGGATGTTACCAGCGGGTCTAAGCCAAGTTTCTGTCAGTACACAATAAGATAAGTGTACTTCACTGGCTGTGTGCCATGTAATGAGACTCCTGTGCTTTGAATTCAATACATCTTGCAAAACTTTAAAATCTCAGGTTAACCTACCACAAGTCATTGTTACACACCATATGTTGAACCAGAAGTACTCTATATGACACTGGTTCTGTAGCCCTGCTAATACTTGATATAACTTATTGCCTTACATCACCTGAAGAACCCATATGTACACCGGTTCGCGCAGGACATACGTATGCACACGAGGCATAAGCGCTGGGTGAGTCGGTATCAATGTTTGTGGGTTCTACTGTACAAACTAAGAAGGCCAGAAGCACACATGCAGTTAATGGCAGGTAACAAAAAGCCAAAAACGTAATAACCTTCTCATTAACAGGACTGTGCTGGAATAACGTACAGGTAAAATGAGAAGAACTTTTCACGTTTAAAAAACGTCGCTGTGTTTTCCTTGACTATGGAACAGGTTTTATATTTAATGTTCTTATTACTGTCGCGAGTTCGAGCCCGGGGTGCCCCAGTTTCTCCTGCCAGCCGTGTGTCTGCACATGCGCAGATATATTTTCCATTCACACAGCATTTGACTTCCATGTGACACTAGCGACATTGCAGCACAGATATTTTGAAAGGTTTATACATTTTAAAATGCCGTGCTGTTTTTATGAAGTTTATTGTGATCAGTTTGACGTTTATTCAAATCAACATGTGGGCTATCCACAATTGTTTCAAACACATTATGATTTTGAAAAATGTGTTAAACTTCGACAGGTGTACACTGACCAATTAAAATTCACCAAGGGACCAAGGGGCTTATTTATGAAAACGTTCGTGAATTCTTGCGTAAGAATGGACGTATAGTAAAATTCAATGGTTTGCGGAAAGTAAAGCCTTAGTTATAAAACATTTTATTAACCGAGGTAAGCATCTTGTAGTGTTATAAATCCCACTTATGTGCGCGCTTTAAAATCCGCCCATTCCCACGCAGAAATTACCCTAAATGGGCAATGCAAATTAGCCACGTGTACATATAAACCCAAAAATAGTACGCCACAAAGGCACATCCCACACCTGGTCACGTCCTTACAGCTGCGGTCACGGACCTACAAACAGATGGAAGAACCGAAGGGAAGTAAACGGGTTAATAATGAAATTTGTCCCGTGTTAACAGAAACAGCTGAAACGTACGACGGCGTGTGTTTTATATTTTCTGAACACCACCCTCAGTTAAATTGTCAGGTTAGAACTACATATTGTTGAAACACTCCTTCCCACACGCACACAATGAATGAAAATAATTATCTTAAAAAAAACTAGTTTATGTTCGGTTCTTTGAACTCCATGTGACGTAACGTAAAACGTAATAGTGTTCTGATGATGATGGACTGGTAAATTGGGGGCTCATATTCGTATGAAGATTTAGGGATTTCTAGTGTGTGTGATAGAGTTTGATAGTGTGAAAGATTTTGATATTGTTAGTCAGTATGAATTTTGGCCTATTCAGCCTCTCATGGCAAACTCTGCAACCTTACATATCAAATTCACGTCGTCAGGCAGAATTGATCTGAGGGAAATCACAGCACTATTAGTCTCTAGATGCCTTCCAAATTCCCGTGCTACAGCTTCTGACCCTGAAGGGTATGTGCTGTGTTTGAACCTTAAAAATAATAACTAAAAAAACATGTGACTGAAGACTACTTACACAGATGCTCTGAAAGCAGTAGTGTGCAGTTAGAGGTCAGAACCATTTGTCAGACTTCACATTTTCCTCCTAAAAGGATTTCTGTTTCACCACTGTAATACTACCTGAGCAAAAAGGTTCTGTTATACAGTCTAATATGGATGCATGCTATTACAGTAATTAATATACCAAAGCCAAGCTTGCAAAAAAAACAGATTATCTTCAGGGTTATCAGAGTTGGTTATTAAACCTTTATGTTCTCTGTAATCAGCAAATTTAAAATTACACTAATTGTTTAATGGATACTGTGCATAATATTTTTCATTATATTCACAAATGGCGGCACGGTGGCGTGGTGGTTAGCACTGTCGCCGCGCACCTCCAGGCCTGGGGTTCAATTCCCACCTTGGGTCT
>JABJVR010049208.1:0-22506 GCA_025773905.1 Chitala chitala | reverse complement strand
AGGGGGGTTTGGGGGGGGGGGGCTGCTCCAGCGAGACACTGCCGAATGGCGAGGCGGATGGCCAGTTCTACATCACCTGGAGTTCTGTCAAATAAGCAGCTAAATGCATAAAACATTAATCCAAGAGCAAAGGACGATGGATGAGCATAGACTTCTCCCAGACTCCTCATGCCATTCATTATTAAAGTTTTTTAATGTTACTGTATATCAATTACGGTAAGTACCTCCAGCAAGTTTTATGGCCGAGCTTGGTGCTCTGTGTACTGATGAAACGTAGAAACGGTAACAGTTAGAGAGCATCCCCTGTGACTCTTGGAGAGTCTGCCAGCATGCAGTTAACCAGCTGAATGGATCACGTCTTCACGTTAAACAAGAGTTGGGGACACCAGTTAGCACTACAGTTGAATGGCGCCATAGTTGCGTAAAAGCTTAATGTTTTGACATTCGCTTTATGCGTATATCTTTTAGCTTTTTATGGGTCTTTGGCTGCATTTGCTTTCAGTGATTGGTGTTGGGTTGTCCTTTGTTTACCCAGGTGAGCTTACCTGCTGCCCGGGCACACCACTGGGGGAGGGGCTTACGCCTCTGGCCGCAGTGGAGACCAGCCTGGATGTGGGGACAGCAGTGGCCGCGTCTCTCATTGACGCTCACGCTGGTGGACTAGGTAACTATGTGTAATTTACCTTATTGTAGGTTTCTTTCTTCTTGTTTGCTACTGCTGTCTGGTAATTCGGAGCACTTCAATTTTACGCTGATGTGTGTCTAAGTCAGAGTCACAGTGGGTATCAGGTATGTAGACCTCCTTAAAGTCATCCCCCTGCAGATTTGGCATTGCAGGGCAGTTCCAAAATGATCTGACTGTCTGGGTACATGGTCCCATAGACTGACAAGGGTTTAGTCTGTTGTGCATATCAGGGTCAGTTTATCCAGTCAACATGAGTGTGGCAACCAAGTGACCATGATGACTGGAAGTACTACTGAGTGTCATGTCTGTAAAATATACATTAAATAGTGCTTTTAGTAGATGCAGTTCATGAAAGTCAGCATCCTTGTTTTATGTTTGCCTCTGCAAGCTACTGAGGGTTCGTGTGTAATTGTGAAGGCTCGTATGTTACGACAGACCTGAACAGTATCTTCCGGACCGAAAGGGGACATTCTGAGCGGGAAGAGGCGTCGCGTCCGTCCCCGCCTCTTGGGCGGCAGGCAAAGCGACATTAGGATGTCAGCAACATCTTGCTGTGGTTTCACACCAACTGAATCATCAGACTATTGATCCAGTACAGCAAAAAACACAAAAAAAGTTGGCACTGGTCTCGCTTTTGTAAGTGCACACGCACACACTTGCCCGTCCTTTCAACTCCAGCTCTGTGTGACTCATGATGAAGAGTGTTAAACTCATTGGCTGTTCAGAACAGGAGGCACTGAACTGAACAGTCTGGCACAGGCAGCCACACCAGTGTCAAGTGTCCTGCTCTGCGTGTTCTTACACACGCCGCGCTGCTGGACAGCCTGGTGAGGTCCACAGGGACTTTCAGGGTCCACCGGTTAACTGAAGCTTCATTCAGGCCCTGTGCCCACATCATGTTTAACTCTCAGTTTGATCTGCAGCCCCTGCTATCTTTCAGTCAACAATAATATCTTTATATTTTCCAGAGGAATGTTCCAGAATTCTGACATGCCCCTCACTGCCAGGAGGTCAGCCATGGCCTTCAGGCTGTACATCAGTACACTCTCAAGAACCTAAAATAGGACTTTGTGAGGCATGACAGAGTAAAGAAGGAGACAAACACTGTTGGATAGAAAATGGATGAAGAGAAAGTTTAACAGTAAAAATTCTTGTAAACAGTAGTCCTGTTTGGATGTGAATATCAAAGAGAGGGCATGGGTCAGGAAAGTTTCTGGAATTTTGTGTGTGTGTGTGTGTGTGTGTGTGTGTGTGCGTGTGTGTGTGTGCGCCTGTGTGAATAGGTTTATAACTGGAGGAATATAAAGTAGTGTAGGCCTAGGTGCTAAAATGTGGCTCTTTTGTGTGAGAGTGGAGTTAGCCTTCCATCATAAATTGCAGCTTGGAGATTAGAAGAAGGTGTTCAGATGATGGACTGAGAATCTTCAGCCACTAAACTGCTGCAGACATGCCACCCAGTGTAGCTTTTGGCTATAATATTTGGTGACGCCCTATAGACTCCCTTCAATGAGGTGCTGAAAATGTGTGTTTTATTGGGGGGCGGGTGCTCCACCCAGCAGGGAACAGGAACAGGACCAGAGGTGCTGCAAGTGTCAGCAGCCACTTATTAGATTAATTTACAGTGAGGTCTCACTGTTCTAAGCATGCCAACTGTGGTCACAGTGCCATCAGTGCAGTAAGTGTCCCTGGAGTTGTTAGGCACAGTGAACTGGAAACTTGACCAAGTCCGTTTTGCATAATGCAACGGTGTGGTGCACTTTCAATTCAAAATTGATGAAAAGTCTGCAACCTTTGTATGACGAAGTCTAAGCACGAAACAAAGAAATTGGCATTAACTTTTGCAAATGAGGGAAGAGCGGATTTCTTTGATCACGCCGTCATTTCAGGTTGCAGAATTGCAGATGCTGCGAGGTTAAATAATTCCGGCAGCTTACTGTGTTCACAGTTGACTGTACCTTATTGATGTGGTGGAAACGACAGCGATCGTTCATGTGCCTGTGGATGGGGGGGCAATCAAGTCACGCTTGCTACGAGCACTGGTGTTCTGCCTCATCACACATGCTGAGGGCCGAGGTGCTGATCGGGCAGCTGTGGATGGGACATATTGATGTACCAACGATGTCTGAGACGTGACTGAGATGATTGGCACGAGGAGGAGAACTGCTACAAATGTACTGAATCCCTGAGGCAACATTAGACTGTTGCTGAATGTTAAAAGTTAGGCTCAGTGTTGGTCCTACACTGTCTGAGAGGTTTCTTAATTTTATCCAAATGAATTCCTTGGTCACACAGCAGGTGTTTGTGGCCCTGTGACAGTACCTCTATTCCATCTCTGTTTCGTGTCTCTACAGTGTGATGGCATGGGGGTGGGGCTGTTACCCTCATGCAGCAGGCAAAGTGCAATCACTCGAAAAGTGGTTCTCAGAAACCAAAGGAGACAGGGGTGCCATGAAGCCTTCAGTGCACTGGCAAGCTCAGCATTCATTGTGTCTGGACCTCTGAAAATCCTTGGGCTGAACTGAACGGTTGGTACCCACATCTCGTCTCATCGCCACTGGATAGCAGCAATCTCCACGCACAGTGCCTCGCTTTGTCCCCATCGCGGTTACCAGTGGCGGCCGCTGTCACCGGGGCGCTCAGTGAAACGGGTTCTGTGACAAAGAGTCAGCGCATTCTTCCTCTCTTTTCATCGGACTTGACCGTTTGCGCCCTGGCCGTGTCCGCTTGGCCCTCGAAGGCCTTGAACGTCGGCCATCGCGCTGGAATGGAATGTGGCAACTCACCCCTAGTGTTATACTCTTTAATGCTCTCTTTTTTTTCACTGCAGTCCCCTGAATGGAAGAGCACACAGTTCAGTTTTGTCTAATGCTTCTTTCAGTTGAATACATACCAAAGCACTCAGTAATTAAAGCGTCTGCTCTTCGTCCTACATGAACTCACTATGAGATATTGTGATTGCTCGCCTTCGATTGCTTGCTATTTCTTTGCCCGCTGGTTGCCCGCATTACTGTGGTCCTTGCTGTCCCCAGTCCTGAACAGAACAGAACTACACCCGGTCCAGTTTCCTGGCTCTAGAGCCACACATCGTTACTCGTGCCGTGCTTCTGACTGAAAGATGAAAGGTGGCGTGTTTGTGGTTCCGTGAAGCTTCGGATCACTGTATAGTGTTTCTTGTCACCTGATGCCTCCTGGTGTGGCTTGGCTTGGAGCTCACTGTCACTGAAATGTTCTTGGACTGTTCTGTGCGGTGTTTGTGCTGGGGGGGACATTGTGGCTGGGCTGTAATTCTGTATTCTGTCTACTCTTTTGCAGATTTCCAGCATGCATGCTTAAATAACGTGCAGCATTGGCTTTCTTTCCTTTCTTATCTTTCTGTCATCTTCCTTGAAGACGAAACCATGGGTTATCCTCCTTTATGTCTGACTTTTTCTAAAAATAAGACAACTCACTTTGTCTACCGTTTTCAGTTGCCGGAGGCCAGAAAACATGGTTTTTATCTGCTTTTTTCAAATTTGCTCAGTTTACCGATAAAGGTTTGACAGAGCACCAAAATGCAAACATTAGTATGTGATAGCAGCCGTAGTTTTAGTTTACAGAAAGCCGTTGTCTGGGGTGACCCATGTCTCGGTTTTAACTGAAATGACACTTTTGTCAAATACTAGATATTTTCCGTTGTGATATTGCTCACAACAAGGCTTTACAAGTCTCCATCTCCAGTGTGTGTCATATATTTGCCTTGGACTGAGTGCCAAATGTACCCTGAAATAACACTGGGAAGAGTTGGTGTGGGATGCAGTGTTGGACCACAGCTCCTTCTGGTGTTTGCTCACAGATAACTGACAGGGTTTAATTATTCTGAGCTGATTGTGTAAATTCCATGTCCTTCAATTTAAAGCTTTTAAAGCTTAATTTTACTATATGTTATGTATATGGTGCTATATGTAATAAAATTACTTTTTTTATTTTGATTGCTTTACATTGAAACATTGTAGTTTTCTGTGCATTGGAATGTGAGTTATTGTTTTTAAATAGAAGCAGTATATATATCCCTGATGTTATAACTAGCAGATTTGTGTTTTCAGGTGTGATTGGTGCAGATGTGAGAGGGTTCCACCTGCCTTGTGAAAACCATCCATTGACATCTCGGGTGGCCCTGATTTGTGGAACATCTTCTTGTCACATGGCGGTAAGCAGCCTCTCTGGCTGTAAACATTGCATGTCCAAGAAAATATGCATCAGGTGTGATTTGACCAAGTATGTCCAAGGGAATATATATATATATATATATATATATATATATATATATTTTTTTGCCTGTTACCTGCAATTACTGATCAGTTCCTGGTTTGGACAAATGGTTAGTTACAAAGTATGTATTTTAAATTACTTTTGGTCCCAATGTGAATGCTAGGGAGTTGCCACTTCCATTAGTAATGACATGGTCTGGAGTCTATCCAGAGTAAAAGGGACAAAAATATAAATACAAATGTTCAAATGCTGAAAACTTTGTGTTCAAATGGTCAAAAGCACCTTTACATTTTGGAAGGACCTCAGTGCTCATGTCCATGGCAACGCACATAATGTGCAGGTGTTTCAAGCCAAGCCTCTGATCATGCATGCTGACCAGACCGACACACATCGTTGAAAGGACTCTGCACACATCGTCTTCAACACAGTTATCATCATTGAAAGCCAAACTGTTCAAAGCCCGAGTGACAATGACAGATGAATGGGTTTGAGACATTACCCCATCACTGATGGGAGATATACAAAACTCTGACCAACGTAAATAGATGCAATTACTTATCTTCATCTACATTGCAGCGATTATGATTTAGTTAAAGTAACAAAAATGTGACGCCATGGGAAACGATGATCAAAGGCACAAGTAGCTCTAAAGCAAATGGCACAAGCTGGGCCTGAAACCTGAAGATGTCTGCGGGCCTCCGGATGCTGCAGCTGCAGTGGAAACTGAAGTCCGAGTCCCGTCCTTGTGCTCCTATCATGTGACCTGTCTATCTGCGTGGAGATGGGCCACGATGCCGCCAGGAGGGGGTCCCGCCGGTCTGTGGGTGTGAGCGGTCTCAGCAGGTGTTCTGTGAGTGCCC
Source organism: Chitala chitala (assembly GCA_025773905.1). Lineage (NCBI taxonomy): Eukaryota > Metazoa > Chordata > Actinopteri > Osteoglossiformes > Notopteridae > Chitala > Chitala chitala. The sequence continues at coordinate 16,713 of JABJVR010049208.1, read as the reverse complement.
TCTTACTCCCCCACAGCTGAACAACAGCTTGTCCTTTGATCCTTGAGAGCTACGCCCACCGCTGGACCTCTGCCAGGAACGACACCTTTGAACGGGGAAGGCGCCAGCCTTTGAGAAGCCGGTGGCCGGGGTCAGGCGTCTGTCATGTCTTTGGCAGCCCTTGTCCTCCAATAGTGAAGAGGAGCAGTGTTCACCTTTTGCCAACTGTGAAGCTTCTTCAGAGGCTGCTGCCTCCCCAGGGGCCGCTATATGTGCGGCTACAGTTTAAATCACGTGAGAGAGGCCATGAGGGTTCAACAGCTTGTCCTGCTTTTTTTTTTCCCTATTCAGTTTTGTGAATGCACCGGACCGTGAGCCGCACTGGCTGTTACGTGTCCCGGTGTTTCATGTTCCAGGGGACCGTGAGCCGCGCTGGCTGTTACGTGTCCCGGTGTTTCATGTTCCAGGGGACCATGAGCCGCGCTGGCTGTTACGTGTCCCTGTGTTTCCTGCGTTGATTTTGTTGGTTTCCAAACACTGCCTATGTGTGTGTCTTTGTCTGAGGTCTGAGAGGCTTAAAACCAATACAGACACAGTCTGTGACCTGATTTTGGGTTATGCCAGGCAATTAAGTCTACAATTTAGAGGACTGGTAAAGTGGAATATGGTACTTCCTGTGGTAAAGTACATTTTCATTTTGCCAGCTATCCATCAGAAACTGTTTTTTTTCCTAAAGGGGAATTCTACAGCTTTCTTGCATGAACATCTGCAGCACTTAAATGGAAATTTTTATTTAATGGAGAAATTAGCAGGAATGTCGGCTTTGTGGCCACAGCCCAGTGGGGCACATTTACATGTCAGAAGTACGTCACACTCAAATCCCCAACTTTGCCTTCACAGAATCCAACCATCTAGGCTTTGAAACCAAAAATGGGCCCATTGTCCAAGTTTGTATTTCCATCTCTCCATCTCTGTGTGGGGTTAACGGGGAGGTTTTGTTCACTCCTTCCTTGTTGTGCATTCACCTTTCCCCCTGCACTCATGAAGGAATGCTGATAGAACACACTAAAAGTTAGTTAGCTGGACAGCCACTCTGCACCAGACGTTGCGTAGCCTCTATCTGCAAACGTCAGCTCACAGCTAGTATCCTCTATGCAGCTCACCTGGCTTGATCTTGCGCTATTGCTTCACGCTTTGTTGTCACAGTTCTGCGTTTGGGTCATTAATACTTCTTTTATCAAATGATGCCGATGTGCTCCTGTAGTCTGTCAAATGTAAATACTGCACCGATGCATGTTCACCTTAGCTGAGCTACAACAACACACGGTTTTAGGAAAGTCGCCTCTTCTTTGAGCCAGTAATATTCTCGTGTTTAAGAAGCTGAACCACAAAAGGTGAATGTTTGAGTTTCACAACCTCCAACATGTTGTAGTCGCTTACAAATTTGGATGTCCTTTAGGTGAATTAGAAAATTGCTTGGACTGAACCAGATTTGGCACTGATTCTGCGCCTTACCTTACTGGCCCAGTTATTATGCTTGGAATAAGAGAATGTTGAATTGACGCTCTTTCTGTTTTGACTCTGACAGCAGGTTTGAGTGGCCGTTTGTTGCTCATACTCAGGCAGATGGGAGAGGTCTGAATGGTCCGGGCCTGGAAAAATCCCTTTGGGTCACCCAGAACAAAGATGCTACATGATGCACCTCCGCTCACAGCTAACTTCAGAGCAGTGCTCTTGTGTTTTGCAGACAAGTATGAGAAAATAAAACAGACGTTTTTGTGCTGTTTAAACTTTTCTCTGCCATTTTGATCCCCAGTTAAGCAGCCATCCAACAATGAAGACTGGTGACTTTAAAAATCCTGTGACCTGTTAAGAGAGGTGAAAACTCCAGTTCCACAGGGGAATGCCTGTGGTAACCCCCCATCTTCCTGTTCTGAAGACAGATTCATGTGGGCCAAGTGAAATCACACACTGCCTTACAGGACACCCTCTTCACTATGAGAACAGGACAGACCCTGGCTATGATGAGCATCCTCTGCACACTGCCAAACTACAACAGGAATAACCCCCCCATCTTAGATAATTTCCAGTGCTGGATACTTAATCACATTGCTAGAAGAGCTCCAGTTTTAGCTGTGCTGTGTGACTTCAGCGAGTATTCGATATTTCTCACACCGGCAAGTGTGTGAGGTGTGTGAATGGTTTTAGTGCACTTTTTTTAGTGTGCTTACTGTTGAGAGTCACCCCTCTCTCTGTCTGCACCTCACAGGGGGGAGATGGCTCTTCAATGTACCTTATTAGATTTGGAGAGTTCTAGATGGTTGGATTGATAGAGCCAGATGGAGAATTTGGCCAGGCTGCCTGGGTGTCACCCTGTGCCCTTTGCTGGGGGTTTGGCAAGATCTATAACGACTGGCACAGATTAGACCCATGATTCAGTGTGCATCCTAAACCTCGCCCCCCATCCATTAGTGTGTCATCTAGCCAGTCGTGTCTTTTCGTGCGTGGGGGTCTTTGTTGGACAGTGGAGCAGTGGGGGAGAAGGTTTCTACGCCGCTTTGAGGCACGTCTGCTTGGAAACTGTGAGTCGACGTCCTTTCTGGCTTTGTGCCAGAGTTCATGGAATGGCACTGCAGAGGGATCTGAAATCGGGCCCGAGCAACGAGGAGTGACTCAAGACAAAGCGATGTTTTCTGGAAAGCAAGAGACAGACCACAGCCCTTGGGGACAGAACTGCAGACTAGAGACTGCAGCATTTCAGTGGGTGGGGGGTTCCCAGAGTCCTGTAGGGCCAGGGTCAACTGGGTGCCTTGGGGGGGGGAGGTGGGACAAGCAGTTCATGGTGGAGAGTAGTCTGTGGTGGGTGAAAAGCTCCCTGAATTCATCTCTCTTTTAATAACACAAAGAATGACTAATGAGAGCTGGAGTTTATCAGTGCTGTTATTAATCACCGGACGCATCTCACCTCAGTGCAGCTGGGTGGTCAACTATGTGATCAAAAGGGGCCGCTTGTCTGCTTTCCTCCCTGTGTGTCTGCACACATGTGCATGTTTGTGTTCTGTGTTTGCATGGCGGGGTAGCTCTGCAGCTTTCACCTGCCCTGGTGTATTCCTGTCTGCCTCTTGGTGGCTCCCCAGGAGCCTTTGAAAGTAAGGAAGCAGGCATGGGGAAGGTGGGTGGGAGGATCAGTGCACAGGGCAGATTTCATTCTGCACACTATCAGTTTAGATTTGACTTTTCTTGTTTTTTACCACTGTTTGTTTTCTCATAAATCTTACTGTTTTTACTTTATACTTTTACAGTTGAACACCCCCCCCCAACACCACCAAGAGCCTATAAGGAGATCATAAATATTTGGGTTACTTTATTTAAATTTAATTAAATAGTGGAACATCTTGTCTTTACAAAGAGAAGTGAAACACAATGCCGATGGTTTAGTCTGGACTCCATGTGTGTGTCAGCAATCTGCCATTCCCTTCATCTATTTTTCTTATAGTCCTTTACCTTCTACAGGCTGAACTCCCCACTAAGGTCAAATGCTGGACCTTCTGAACTCTGTAAATCCCCCCCTCTGGAAAGGAAACCCACGATGCCCTGCAGTAGAATGAGCAGCCTTTGCGCAAATAAACCATCCAGCCCCTTTGAGGGGCCCTGTCATCCATTACAGGTTCAGGCTGTGTGTGTGGGTGGGTTAATGGTCTCCCACTGATTCCAGATCAGCCAGGAGCCACTGTACGTCCCAGGAGTGTGGGGGCCCTACTTTTCTGCCATGGTGCCTGGCCTGTGGTTGAATGAAGGGGGACAGAGTGCAACTGGAAAGCTGGTCAGTACTCATTTTTACAGCAGGGTGCGTTGTTAGTGAAACCAACAGAAAGATAACATGTTACATATCTCACCCTTGTTTCTGCACGCAGTGAAACCTGAGCTGAGATATGACGCTCGTGTGTATGGCCTGTGTTTCAGATTGATCACATTGTGGAGGGACATGCCGCTCTGTCACACTTAAAGAGCCTCGTGGACAACAGGTTAGATTGGAAAAGTTTTCCGTTCCTGAATTTGTAACTACTGATGCTCAGCCTTTAACTCCCTTGGGCGCTGGATGCTTTTACCTTGTAATTGTAATGTCGGGTGTAGTGTTGGCTTTTGTTTGTGGTCTTTGTGGAAAAGAAAAGGATTGTCGTGTTTACTATGATGTTAATGGATATTGTAGAATATAATGAATTGGATAAATCTGTCATGATGAAAGTTGGGGGGTAGGGGTTGGAACGGACATTAATTGTTAACACATAGACTTAACCTGAGGTGTCTTTCACTGCTAACGGTCATTGTTCAGAAGATGAGAAAGTTACTCAGGAGGATGAAAATATCCCAAGTCCAATGGCGTTGGCAAACACGTCGTCAACAGCAACGGGGGCGTTACCTTGGCAGGTGATCATTAGAGTCACCCTCCCTCCCCCGCGCACCCCTTCTCCTTGCAGGCCCAGTAAACAAGCTGCTGGGAAGCCAGGGGTTAACAGGCTGCCCATTCAGGTAAAGAGGCCTAGGGGAGCTTATTAGGCATATACAGGGGTGACATTAACAAACGAGCTGAGTTATTAGGGCATACCAGGCCTTTGTGGTAATTAGGCCTTGTAAACTTCAGGCTCAGGTGATGTGTGCTGATTGGCCAGCTTGCAGCATGTACTGATTGGCCAGCTTGCAGCAGCCCTGTTGCCGGGCTTCTTGGGTTTCAGGCTGTTAAAGGGCTTCGAGGGTCGTTATTTTTCGTTATCGCTCTGCTGGAGTGCTCATTCCCTACCAATTTGTTTTTTTTTCTAAATAATAGAGTAAGAAAATCCCACACTTAAGAGTCAAAAAGCCTAAGTTTTTTTTCTCCGGTCCCAATGATCCAGTCGAGGTCTTGATGGAGGACTACTGTCAAATGTCTCCAGATGGGTTTTTTTTTTCTGGAAGACTGCCAGGTCAGGGTGGTGTTTAAAAACAAACACATACTGTAGCTATGCGAAGCTTTGACATTTTAACAGACTGTTTCGTAAACGTAGGGATAAACACACTTGCAAGCATTGGAAACCTTTATTAATTTGTGTAGTGTCTTCATTGTATGATACTCCTCACTTCAGAGGTGGGCTGGAATAATGTGCACGTTTCAAAGACATCCCGCATGACTGGAGTATTTTCTACTGGCTGACGGTTGAGGGAAATGCTTGTGTGAAGAGTGTAGGGGCTTGACTTCCACTATGGTTGGTTGCTTCCTGTCCCCTTCCTTGTCTGTTAGGCCACAGAGCAAAGCACATTGGTGTTCCTCAGGTGTCCTAACCCCACCTATGCTGTGGCCTTAGGGGACGTTGTACTAATTGTTTTAAGTGTACTTGGTTTACCTGGTGCTAATTGGCGAAATTGCGATCATGTCAGAGGATGCCAAATGGCAACCGGGACCCATGGTCAGCTACAAACTTCCCTGCCTGCCTTGCACCAGCTGCTTGTTATAACCCACTCATTAACTCTCCCGCCCCACCACAAACGTCTGCAAATCCAGGCCAGACTGACTATCTGGTTGGCTGTTTACCTTTGTGGTGTAACTTCCTCTCGGCTGTAACAAAAGCCAGGGCAGAATGGAGAAGACTGTGGGTGGGTGGGGGGGGTTAACAAATCGTCTTCCAGCTTTCGGGAACCGGAGCTCCAGTGAACCAGCAAGGGCTTCACAGGCCTGGTCTCGTGACTCCGCTGTTTTCACCAGATCACCATTGTGTTGAGGTGATTTTCTGTAGCGCGACAGGAGGAACCTCAAAATGTTCATTACTGTGTCAACACTCAGGGCTGTTTAATGCTGTGCAGATTGACAATTTAGACGTAACTTTTCCTGTCTTCCCAGTTTCATCCCCAGAGGTCTAACAGTAAAACATGTGGGGTATGTTATTAAGCCCCACCCCCCAACCCTCGCGTTGACCTAAAACTGACTGCTGTGAAAGTGGGCTTTGAGTGTATCCAGGATTTCTCTGTACCAGCTCTTTTGTTCAGGCCACCACCAAATCCTTCTCGCTTTTATAAACGGGCCTGGTCTTTGACACAGGTTAACAAATCTTGTTAACTTTGGTGTGAACTACAGAGTCCCAGCAATGCTGTGTGCAATGGTTTAGTTACTGATGTTTTTGTGTTTTTACAGTACTACTGTTTCTGTTACTTGTATACATTTTGGTTTTATGTGTCATGATGATATTTATAATTGCTTCAGTGCTGTTTGATCTGTTTTGTTGGGTGTAAAAGCATGTCTTAAAAACGTACTTTGGCAGGTTTTTGGCATTTACGTACCTTTCCCCTGTGTTGCCAAGCAGAGGGGAAGGTGTGTACTCTTACCTGAACAGGCACCTGGAGACAATGGCTGGGGACTCAGCTGGCCTTGCCCAACTCACCTCCAGTCTGCATGTCTGGCCCGACTTCCATGGCAACCGTTCCCCCTTGGCAGACCCCACCTTAAAGGGCGTGGTAGGTGGCATGGTTACTCCCCATTGTCTGGCAGTGTGAAAAGAGCAGGCTCCAGTCTTCGCCTGAGACACATCTTAGTATGGCATTATTACAGTTCCAGCATTGTTACATTACCACCGTTTACTTAACATCTCGGATTCGCAGCTCATTGTCAAACTTTATTGTAATATTCCTGCATAAGGTCTCGTTTCTCCTCTTGAAAATCCAGCTCTTGACTGGCAAAGAGTACCCAGGCCAAATCCTCACTGCTGTTTTTCTGTGACCTGCTACAAAATCTGACAACTGTAAAGTCCTGTGTTTTCTGCCCCTTAATGAACATAAATTAACACTGATTAGTTTTCATATGTTGTATAGCTATGGTATAACACATGAAGGCATTGACTGCACCAGCACTTTCAAGACTGAACGTTATGGCTCAGCAGTACCAGTTAAACTTCAGAATTTAAACCAGTTAAAATTAACATCATAGAAAAATATGGTGTCTTAACATCCAGAGCCAATGAACCTACCAAAATGTGGTGTCTGACTACTTAAATGCTGTCTAACAATTTACAGTTGCTTTTGAAATATTAATTCAGCTATTCCTTTGATTTATTCTATACAACAGCATTGTCTGATACTCCCTAAATGATGTGTGTATCTTGTGTCTAATCACTTTTTTTGGTTTCAAGTACAATGGTCTGAATTGCCACAAAGTCCTTGACATGTGTGCTACTTTGGTTTGCATCGCAGCAGTTTTATTACTTGGTTCCTGCACTAGCTCGTGATTTATGTACTTTAGTAACGTAAGGCAGGGCATAGGCGCCAACTTGGCCACAGGCTGAAAGAGGAGAGAAGAAATCCAGTGTGAGGAGTCCAGTTCCTAAATGAAAAGGTAGTAGTACTGTATGTCTAACACAGCTGGTGATTGCAGCCTTCCTGAATGCATGTATTACGCAGCATATTGTATGTCACCCTGTTAGAGCTCTGCTACGCTGGAGTTAGTAGTTCTGCAGTAATTACCCACTCAGACCTTATGTGATAGAGGGAAAGACATGGTCTTTCTTAAGAAGTAGACTTGGCTGCTAATCACTGACCAATCAGAAAAAGGTCATTAGCAAATCTCCAGACAGTCAACGCAGAACAGTTGGCAGACCCCCAGCCAGTCAAGACAGGGCAATCTGCAAATCTCCAGACAGTCGGTGCACTGCAACTGGCAAACCTCCAGCCAATAAGCGCAGGTCTGTCAGCAGATATCCAGCCAATCAATAAAGGGCTGTAGCAAATCTCCAGTGAGTCAAGGCATAGAAGTTGGCTAATGCCCAGGCAATCGGTGTAGAGCTCTTAGCAGGTCTGCAGCCAATCAGTGCAGAGCTGCAGTCTGTAGGCGGTTCAATCAAGGTGGTGTGTTCCTGTGTACAGGTTGTTGGACTGACGTTGTCCCACAGCCTGGAGGACCTGGCCCTGCTGTACTTGGCCACTGTGCAGTCCATAGCTGTGAGTACACCTTTCACGTCCATGATAGTGTCTGAACTGGAGAAAGGCTTTTGGCCTGCCCGGTTTAGCAGGCAGTCATCTGAACACACTCAGCACGTCATGTTGTTATTTAAAACATGACACAAGAGCGCTGAAGTGTTTATGAGTTTGTTTGTCCTCCATAATGTTTTGGTTCCCAGTGCCCAGGGTGAAATTCTTTTTTAATGGAAGAGTTTTACAAGCAGTAAACTTTACTGTACTTACAGTTAATGTATGGAGTTTTTTATGATTAACTAATTCACATTTTTGTTTTTTTTTCTTCTAATTCAATTTTTATTGGTTACAAAGCAAATCAGGCATACCACAATACATAACACAAAATTACTTACAACTACATTATAATACACACACACACACACACACACACACACACACACACATATATATATATATATATATAAATAATAAATAAAAAACACTGAATAAAACTGTGGGGGTAAAGAGACACTCATTGCAGATGCGTATTATTTTCCTCCTCCCTCTTCTAGCTTGGTACAAGGCACATCCTGGACACCATGCGTGAGGCAGGATATGACATCAGCACCCTGTTTCTGTGTGGTGGGCTGAGTAAGAACCCCCTCTTTGTGCAGACCCACGCAGACGTCACAGGTAAGGTCTAACTTGGAAAACAGCAGAGGGTAAAGTGCTGCTGAAAATAATATGTTCCTAAGTGTGTCTGAAGAATGAAACAGCCTACAACATCACATGGACTTCCTGTATGTTGGGAATGTGACACTTCATTTATGAGAAATTTTTTACATGATCACAGCAGATTATTTTTTACTTTTCCTTTTTCCATCTTCCTTGTGTTTAACAATTTTTAACCGTTTGTTGAATGAGGTATTTTTGCAACATCTGCTGCCAAACAAGAATGTATAATTGAGCTTATGCAGCTAGAATGACATGCAAAACTACAGAAAACGATAATAGCAAAACACACAAAAAAAAAAAAACAAAGAACAAATATAGGAACATCTACACATCTTCCTTGCCATCTTTTCAAATGGGACAGAGATTGATTTGGTTTGGGGGTAGGGACTTCAATATCTTCAGTACGTTCAGTTATGGGGTGGACAAGGCCTCAATGTACCAGCAGCAGAATCTCTGGCACCGGGAGTAGCCCAGTGGCATTCCCAGGGCAGATACCAACATGCCCCTTTTCAGCACACACACATTCCAGTGGGGCGGATGGCATGGTGCTCCTGGAGGGGGAGGGGGTAATAGCTGGGCCTCGGTGAAACTGTTGCTGTTTCACACTGCATTATCCGCACAGAACATTCTGGTGCTCTCCATTAGGCATCTGTTTATACTGCCCAAAGTTCAGCCAGGGCCCTTCTGAGTAAATCCAGTCCTTGTGTAAATAAAGGGTGGTCCAGATCGGGGTCCGGCCTGTAGAATTTCCTATTGTCGAGTCGGGAAGGTCAAGTGACGTGGGACTGAAAAATCTGATCCACCACACTTTTAAACTGCTAATGCTTAGAAATCAGAACATCTTATTTATGCGTGTTGCTTTGAGTAAATGGATAGTAGGTAAACAAGAGTGACTACAGCAACAGATGTGGTTGCTGTGTGGTTCATACGTGCCTTAGACAAATGACATATAAAGGGCAGCTGGTAACACTGCAGCAGTTGAGAGTGATACACAGGTGATGTTCTCATATGGACGTATAGTGTATGCTGCTTAGAGAGTTCAAGTGTTACTCATTTTTTTTTCCTTGAGGAGTTAATTTCTTGTTCGGTGCATTAAAGCTGGGGGAGGTATTGATGGAGAGACCAGTAGAAGTATCTAGGGTGAGGAGATAAGGATTGGGGGTGGGGTGGTTGAAGATAAGAAGTGAATGTTGGAGAGGGAGTGCACGTCTGGATGGGATCACCAAGGCTGACTGACTAGACGAGCTTCCACCCCCACCAGCTGGTTCACTTGACTCAAAGCCTGCCGCCGCTTCCTAGTGCACACAACACTGGCTGCTATATGTGGGAGCAGTAGTCATGGCAGTATTATAGCAGTATTTGGGCCCCACCCTCTCATCCTGCACTGTGCTCCACCCCTTCACCCTGTCACCCTGCATGGTGCTCCACCCTTTCACCCTGTCACCCTGCTGAACCCCTTCATGGTGCACTGGGCCACGCCCCTCACTATGCACTGTGTCCTGCCCATACATCCTGCCAATCTTCCCTGTTTGTTTGCCTTGAACTGTCCCCCATTCATCCTGCACTATGCCCTACCATTTCAAGCTGTCACTCTGCTCCACCTCTTTACACTCTGGGCCATGCCATGTCAACCTGTCGCTCTGCACTGTGCCCCACCCTGTCACCTGCCACTGTGCACTGTGCCCCACCCTCTCACCATGCCCTCTGTGTGTACTGTAGGCCTGCCTGTTGTCCTGCCTTGCCAAACGGATGCTGTGCTGGTTGGAGCAGCTATCCTTGGTGCCTGCGCTTCCCATGATTACTCCTCCATTCAGGTATGCATCCAGATGACCCAGCCTTGTCCACGTAATGGGGGTGTAAGCCTAACTGGAACTTTAGGCTTTATCCCCTACACTCATCTACATTACCATTCCACAGCTACACTACATAGCCTCTATATTACATACATTCTGTTCACATGGCCTGCAAGCTCACCAATATTTGACTTATTCACCTGTTGGTCCATGCCAGTCATCGAAGAGATAAGCTTTTCAGAATAATGCCTGGCATTTTTTTCACATTAATTATACTGTTCTGTATAGACTGTCTGGAATTTTCAGGTAATGAGTACAGATTTTTTTTTTTTCTTTTTTTAATTCACGGGTGTAGTGTAGAAGATTGGCGTTGTGCCATAATCACACCAGCCGTGACATAGTTGACATTGTTTACATTCATCTAATCATTGCAGTCACAGCGAACCTAATGAAGCAAAGGCACTTTCAGTAAAAGCAAAACTGTAATTTGAAGCATTTTTGAACAGTTTGTATCCTTAGCAACCACCCCACCTAACAGTAAATACAGCACAATCGTGAAGAACTACAATATTATTTTGCAATCACTTGAATGCAGTATAAAATTATAAAATGGAGGCAGACATTGCTGTTCTGAAATAGTATTGGCACATTTAGAGTTAGACAGTTTTTTACTCTTAGCAGAGCCCTGATCAGGCTCTCATGAGCTGAGCCACATCAAAGCAAAGTGTTTGCGATCTCGGAGCCTGAAACCAAAACAACTCCCCAGCTAACATCTGTTACCTTGCCTTCCCCGTAACCCACCATCCACAGTCTCTGCAGCATCCCTGACTGATGCCACATTTTTTTCCCTCCCCCCTTCCTCCCTCCCTCGAAGATGCTCGTCGTTTTTCACCCTACTTTTAAAGTGTAGTTTTACAGAAATGTCCACATTTTTACATTGGCCAAAGACATGACAGATGTTTTTGAATTATAATTTTTTTACATGGTTGTTTACTCCATTTAGGAAAGATGGACTGAATTCATTCTTGTTTAAAAAGTTTAATTTTCTTGACTGTATTAGTTTTAATTTTCTCGACTGTATTAGTTAATACTCGTTGCATGTAGTCATTGCTTTTTTAAAAAAATGTAGAGAATTTTCACATTTACAGCTAAACCAAAGGTTTTGTTTCACTTTTATTTTGGAAAAATTTTGCCACATCATCTTGACTGGAATCTCAACAATTCAGACTAGGGCGCTGTAAGTTAGTTGAAGGCTGGAATAGCATTATTACTGGTTCTGTGCTGCCATCTAGCGTGCATGATTTATAAAACACCCGAAAATAATTTGAAAAAAAATAAAAAATCAGGAATTGTAGTCTATATCAGACTGAATCAGAATATGGAAAAATTATGAATTTGAATTTTGTCACTCGGCTGAGTTTTCTCATAGACACATTTTAGCTGTACTGACATTAGAGACATCTCTTTTAATGATTTTCCATATATTTAGTTATGACACATTGCTTTTTCTCATGGATGACATTGTGTGAGTAAGCCTGGTCGTGCCTGTTCACAAAAACTATATAGAAACAATATATATCCAAAACACTGTCTTTCTGTGTGATGTTTTTGTCCAGGAAGCAATGGAGAAAATGACCAAAGTGGGGAAAATTGTGTACCCTAACCCCAAGAATAAGAGGTGAGGGTGTATGTCTTCTGTAACACAAAATTTGTGCACTGTTTGTTATTATGGGTAAATAAAAAACAGCACCTAAATGTTCTCATGCAGTACCACATGGAAGATTCTTTAATGTGTACATATCTACATTAAAACGTACTGTTACTGTACTGTTTTTGTACAGTGTACCAAACTTGCAGGCCATTGACCACATTGTGTAAATATATCTATATCTGCCAGATCATTCTGTCCTTCAGAAATGCAGGACCCTTCTGAGGTTTTGTCTACTAGGGGGCTTAATAAATACTTTTACCCGGTAGCAGCCACTGCCATGGCCCTGGTGCCCGTAGGTGTCCTGTGTCTGCTTTCAGATTCCATTGCTGTTCCAGACTTCAGGGTCAGTACACTGATCCTCATCTGATGGATCTAGTACATGCTATAGGGGTACTTTAAAGTGGCTGCTTCACCTAAACCACTTGTCTTTGGACTCTTGGAAGAAATCACAGTACCCAGGGTAAGCCAACACAGGCACTAGGAAACATGTAGACTGTACAATCAGTACCAAGAGACATTTGAAACTGTGACCCTCGAAGTGTGAAACAGAGGCACTATTTGAGCCATCTTTGTTTTCCCTAGATTATTCTTAATTAGTTCTGCTTTATTACATGTGTGTCAACTACTAACACGTTGATCTTAAGTTGAAAAAACTGAAATCCTCCATCAGTGCTGAAGGCGGGTCTTGTACCTTCTGCATTTCTTCTCCAGTTACTACACTCAGAAATACAAAGTGTTTCTTCAACTGGCTGACCACCAGAGGGCGTATGCTGCCCTGATGCAGGAGTGACCTGGACACAAGGTTTCCCAAGGTGACGGGTTCTCAGACATTCCAACCAGCTGACCCAGTACCAGGGTTCATCAAGCAGGGGGAACCATTCACGTTCAGCAACATCGATCCAAAGCTCTGCCTTCATGGTTCTGGGTTCACGTAACTCTGGGTTCACGTAGCGTCTTTAAAAAAACATTTTAGGGATTTGCCCATGCAAATTCCATGCCTCTTTACAAGGATGACATAATCCATCCATTGAACACACTGCAAAGACAAAAACTAACGCAAAAGATCCTCACCAATGGTCCAACAGTGCCAGACGGTGATCATCCAACCTGACAATGTTAATCAGTCACCAGAGGGACAGTCCAGCAGCTCTTACTATCCTTTATAACTACTTGCCACCATGAAATCCAGGTGAATGGACATACAAAGCGGCCTGGTGGCTCAATGGGTAGAACATCACACTGGGAGGCAGATGCCTCCTCAGCACTAGCTCCCCAGGCACTGCATGTGGCTGGTGGTACAGTGCATCCCTCAGGGGATGGGTTAACTGCAAGGAAGTAATTTCTCTCTGGGATTAATAAAGTACAATAAATTAAAAACTCTACTTCTGCAGGTTTCACTAATGTATATATTCAAACTTGGTGTCTGGTAATATAAGCTTCTCCCACTGGACAAATCTCTAGTTATAACCTTGGCTGCAGTAGGCAGTGGCTGTTAGATTTCAACCGCTCTGGGTGTGAAAGTAGCCTTTCTGAAGGGATCTGCCTTTAGCAGCTCAAACCTTTCAACACTAAACCAAGCCATTTAGTCTTTAGTCAAGATTGGCTGTGCAGGTTGTAATATTGTAGCCAATCCTGCGGTCCCAGAATATAAAATATAAAATGGATGTTCCCAGGAGTAAGGGGAGACTGGGTGTGCGGAAGAGAGAGCAGTGGTTGATCTGGTGCTGGACAAGAGGACTCTGTTTGGGGAGGAGAAACAGGTCCTGTGTCCTGCTGCTGTGAGCTGCTACTGGAGCTCCTCTTCTTTTAGGAGTTGTTGTCATGCACAGGACAAGTGAACTGTGGGTTAATGTTTGTGTGTTAGCATTCTTGGGTCATTGTGTCTATTTGAGTTGTAGCACATTTGCACTCGTATGAAAGGCTGGATCCATGCATTGTATTTGTGTATTGACTAGGATGTTTTGTATGTCCTGTTGGGTTGGGGAGTAGTGCCTGAATGGGGGTTGGTTTGGGTGTGGGGTGGTGCCATTAACAATGATTGTATGTTTATTTGGTTAATGAATTATGTGTTTCTGGCCTTATGCTCTCTGTGGGTCCAGGGGGATCCTCAGCTTTCTTTGGTTTGATGTGAGTGAGTTTGTTGGGGTCATTGGGAACAGGCTGTATTGGTCACAGCCTGGCCATGTAGTGTTAGTTGGTCCTGACATAACATATAACCTACTTCTGCTCACTGCAGCCTTTACTAAATTAGGTTAAAACATTGTGCCCAACCACAAAGGGTGAAGAGAGCTGAACCTCAGCTTTCACTTTCACTTCCATTGTTTGACTTAATTCACCTTGACTCGGTTTTTGCACTGTATCGGTAAAGCCATGATCTGCTGTTGGTGACTTCCTATATGCCTTAAATTCACTCACTGAGTGTACCTCAAATATAGGCAGAGGCACAAACATGAATTATTGGTAATTAGCAGATTTCTAAAATATCTGCTCAGGATTGCTCACCTTGTGTTAAAATGATTACTGCACCTAGCAAAAAATAAACATGAAACTTATCTGATTGCTCCTATAAAGTAAAGCAAAAGTATGCAACTAGGGAAGAATCAAAATAGCCACAATTAATTACTGATAGGTTTTTAATGATTGAGAATAACGCACAAATGAAAAGCAAGTCATAATCCCAGTATAATTATTAAACAAAAGTGTAAGGAATTCTGACACAGATTGTGCTGGAATTTTTACAATATCTGACAGCACTGTTATGTTTACACCATGAAACATGCATTCATCCAAATCCCTTGTGTCCAGGTGACTTCCATTCACAAACAAAAAGCTCTGTTATATATTAACTGTGTTTGTTTAAATTACCTTGAAGCCCTTATTGGTCTCATTACTTTCAGTCCAGGATTTTCAGGACTCAACTTCTAGCACGTCTTATGTTTGGGGTGTGTAACGCAGATATTTTTTCCCTGAGGGCAGACCTTTTGTGAAAATACCAGCAGGAAAGAGGGTCGCAGCCTCGTCCTCTGAAATATTGGGTGGAACCATGACATGATCACCAGGCTAAAAGGGCAAAAAAAGAAAAAAAAACACCTGACTTATCCAGTGGCAGAGAAGGAGAGACATACCAAAAAATTAGAAGGGAAAAAAGTTAATATTTTTCAAAAAACTGGTAAACCAACTATTTGTAAAATATTGGTCTGTTTTTAAAGATTTCAGTCTACAGAAACATTACTAGTCTGCTGTGATTGGTTTTGGCCTGTCTGAGGGAGGGGCGAGGGGATGGTTGTACCTTCCAGTCTACCGGGGTGGCCACTCGCTTCTCGGCTGTCAGCTGCAGGGAGTCAATAACACGCAAGATTTCATCGAAGTTCCGTCCCGTTGTCGCAGGGTAGAGGATTGATAGCTTCAGCTTCTTGTCCGGACCAATCACAAACACCTGCAGTGTGACATGGTGGTAGTGAAAGGATGACAGAGTGTTCACTGCAGTTGTAATAAAACTTTGGACATAAAACTGGTAGCATTCAATAATGACCTTAACCGTATACAAAATTTAACAAGCCAGGTGTTAGGAGAGATGCTCACACATAACACAACTGTTGAGGTAGTATTTAAACACACTCATCTTGGGTGTGACAGTAGCAAAGTAATAGATCAGGACTATCCATAATGCCACGAACAACTGTCACCTCCCAGCCAGCAGGGGGCGATACTCACACAGCGAGCAGTAAGTGGCATGCCATCTTTGTCCTTCTCGTCTGGGTCCAGCATGCCCAGCATCACTGCCAGCTCCCGTTTGGAATCAGCTATGATGGGAAAGGGGAGCTTGTAGTCAGGGACTTCATTGTTGTACTCAGCGATGTCCTGGCAGCCCAAGAAGAAAAGACAGATCTCATTCACGATCTTAAACAGCCGTAATAGCCAAAGGAAAATTACTAACGTGCCTGCCCCATCTTTAGTCAGCAGTCATGTAACAGTATAGAAATTCTTTATTAGTGTACAAATTGCTACCATTGCACAGAATCAGTACAGATTATTACTGGATGGCATTCTGTAGATAGATTATGCTTGAGATGGAGTAAAGCTAACGCTAGTAAATACCCTGTTGTAACTGTCCTGCATCTTTTGCCTGCTAGTTACATTCATGTACTTCATGAAACCAGCAAGTTTCTGTTCAAGATGTAACATTTAAATGACCATATGGACAAGCTTTTCACTCTGCAAGTTAATGGCAAAAATATCTTCAAACACTATATTTCTTAAAAACTTAATTTTTTAAACATGTCATATACCTACTTAGCAAGTGTTTCAAGATCATTGTGTCTAAATTACAAAGCAAGACAATGATGAAGATGGCCCAGTGAAATGTAAATATAGGAGTTTGTGCAGATGAAGTATAAAATGTGTTTTGACCATAGCAGAGCCCACTGTTTAAATATATATTTAGGGCTGGTACTGATTAAAATTTTCTTGGTCCATTAATCAAAAAAATTTTTTAATCGATTAATTTCGATTAATTATTACATATAGATCCCATCACTTTTAGCTGATCTGCTTGCATTGCAACTCTGCATTAGTCAGTGA
>JABJVR010049207.1:8198-22508 GCA_025773905.1 Chitala chitala | reverse complement strand
TATATACACACAGTAAGTCTCTTGACACCTATTTCTCTACAAAAAAAAAAAATCTCACATTTCAGTCTGCCAACCTCTCTGTAGTTTTCAGAAGACTTGTGGCACACAGACACTGTGCATGAGCCAAACCCATATTTTTTTTTAGCAAAGCCCGTCGCCACATAATGGACGAAAAATAAGAAGTGTGCGCATTTTAGGAAGAAAATGAAACCTGGACCAGTCCGAAAAAATGCGATGAGGAGCGTACGCCTACTTTTCTCTCTGCACATCTGGAGAATTCTACAGGTCTGTCAACAACTGTCAGCTGAGCAAATGAATACATGAATGGGTAAATACAATAAAGAAATGTATAATGCATGTACTCATAAATAAGTGATTGGATGCCTTTTCAGCAAAGGTAAATCTCTTAAAATTATGCATACCTAATGCACATATACTCTCGCACACACAATTCAAGGTAATAGTCCTAACAGTCCCCACCCTGATCCCATGTACAGCTCAGTGTTGGCTATAAAAATTATTCACAGCTCCATTGTTTTACACTTTATGGTTCAAGCACTGCATTAATACAGCGGATTATTATTAATAATCATTAATCAGTGAGCGGAAACGGCACGCGTGACGCAAACGTGTGCGTGACCTCTCAAGCTTTACCTTTATCCCAGCAGACATGTCCTCGCATGTACGTAATGCATGCAGGCAGCTGCAGCAGTAGTCTGACATTTTGAGCCAGCATGGCGATGCCAAATATACAGCAGAGCGCAGTTATGGGTGTGCGTTTAGCATGTTCCTTCTACATGCCTGTTATAGGAACAGTACGAATGAAGGCACAGATCTCAGAACAGAAAGGCCATTATAATCCCAGAACTATTACAAACTAGGAGTCAGCGCAGTTTCCAACTTTGCAACTGTACAAATGGTTTCGCAGTACACCTGGGAGTTCAGTTCCATCTATTCATCCTTTTTCCTATCTGAATGAACTAGTCAGCTGGACTATCTGGATCACCAGTGTGCTGGTGGCAGAATAATTAAAACATAAAAAAAAAAAAAAAATTAAACATTAAAAAAAAATACAAATTTGATAAGGATCACTTGAGGATAGACTGGAGGGGCTGAACTTGTGTAGCTCTGACTAATTCCAAGTCCTGTTCTCTCTTGGCGGAAGGAAGAAACGCACCGCGGCACTCTGGGACGTAAGTGGGGAGCCGCACGCTGCACTGTAACAGCTAAGCAGCGGAAAGACCCACCTCGATCAGCTTGCGCTCGTAGTCAGACGCCAGCTCCTCCCCGTCACCCGCGGGCCGAGGCTGCGGCGTGCTCGTGGGGCTGTCAGGGTTCCTCAACACGACCAGAGCTGCGGGAAGAAACAACATCGCATGTCGCCCGCTCTGCGAAAACAAGTCGCCACCATGTGTCGATATTGGACAGTCCAATTTACTGCACAGCATTTTCAGACACGAGCTGTCAATCCCTGCAGATGGTTCTGTAAAAGCGATCAATAAGGAAAGAGCCTCATTACTGGCATAAGAACAGAAAACTGTTCAACTCTTTATTACAAAAAGCTAACAGATCCCTAGAAAATCATTTGCAAATCAAAATGAACACAAAGGGAAATTAAAAGACATCAATGTGTTTACAAAAATTGTTATAAAACACTTCATAAAGCACAAGTATTAGAGGAATGGCTTTGGGGCTGTCCTATTTTTAAGCAGTTATGCTTCTGTTGTTGAATTTCTGATTTCCCCAGCTTCCAATTTTCCAACAAAAGAAATGACTATACAAAACAGCCACCAAATAATTTGGCAAAACACACTTTTAAAAAGTCACACCATATTCTATGGAAAATCAGGAGACATTTTCCCACAGCAAGACTCTTTCTGACCAAATAGCCACAGTTGTCCGTTATCCTTTTCCAGTCTACTAAGAGATAAAATAAGCACTAAGACAGCTTCTGCACACTGTCAAACCCATTTGCTCTTACAATGGGAGTGAGACTTAATGAAGACAAGTTTATTTTGTAAAAGAGAATTTCTTTGAGATAGTTGCAACTCACAGTAACAAAAACTGTCATAAATAAGTGCATAAAACCAAGAGTGAATAAAAGTAATATTTCTGAAAAGTGACCAAAAAAAAAAATCTAACATTATTAGCTCTCCCTAGAGGAGGGGTTGAAGAAGGGAAAGAAAAAAAAAAAAAAAAAAAAACAACTTTTCAAATCAATTTACTTTAATCCCTATGAAAACCACAGGTTCCCCTACACACACCCAGCCCTTCAGACTCGAGGAGAATTATTTTAAGGGACGCAACTGAAGGATTAGTGTAAGCAAGGCTGAAATCTTCTGTGCAAGTATTAGGGGACTACATGACACCCTGATAAAAAATGGGAGAAATTAAAAGCGAACATGCCAGTTTGGCAGCACACAGGAAACAGCTGGAGAGACCACCATCATCGCCACTGCTTTGCCACACTCCCCTCTCGCCTACGCACGCTCCGCAACCCCCTCATGGCGGCAAAGTCACTGAAATAGCAACAGTGAAAACGTGCGAGTCTACACTGCTGCATTTCAGCTGATACCTCGCCACAAACCCCACCCTCAAGGCCTCTCATGGAAAGACGGGTAATGCAGCACTCAGGTATAACAAATTCCATTTGCCTCTCACCTATACTTACCTGTACTCAAGAACACAGAAACTTTTACTCCTTTATTCTCGAAGCACTACACATGAAAGGTCTACCAATGAAACAAAAATTCAGCTTTCACTGATACAACAATATGTTAAAAAAAAGTTCAACCCCAAAACATGTTTCCATGACAGCATTTTCAAATGGCAGGTAATTCGGTGCAAAGGATTGCTGAACAAGACGTCAGAAAGATTACCTGCGAAGCATGGGAAATATCTCATATTGGTTATATCCCATAATCCTGGGTGCTGTCAGAGGCTTGGTAGAAAAATAACCCAATTTTTTGCCCCAATATTTGACTTGATTCTCTTCATTATCAGTTTAAATCTAGGGCATTGCAGCTTCAAAGCGTAATCCATTTGATTTTTGTCAAGGTAATGAGCTGACTCACGTCAGCAGTCTCTGTAGGAGAGAGATCCTAATGCTCATTTCCTCATTCTAGGTTTGTTCAGCTCTCAACATTTTTTATACTCACCGTAAAGTAACAGTTATGGAACCAAAAGCCAACATTTTGGGGACAGTAGGGGACTTTTTTTCCCCACCACACTGCTTAGTGACAAAGCATCAATGCCTGTATCCATCTGCGCGTGCATCCATCCTCCTGTTTGCTACAATCACAGAACCCATGAATGTTCACTGCCTTTCAGTAAAGAGGGCTTGTTTGTTCAACAGGACGGGAGTAAGTGATAAGGAATGGAATGCAAACTGGTTGTGGAACACCTCTCACGGCAACTGCAATATGCAGACAATCGCTTAGGTATATCTCACCTCCACAGCCCAGCAGTGAAAATAAAAATCCCTATAAAATACTGCTGAGCTCACCTCTCACCCAGTAATGGCCTGGATCATTAAACAGAAAGTCACTATAGTAAAGTCAGTTCAGAAAGCACCAGAATTCCCAACTACAACACCATAGCTAAACAAGTCGGCACAACACAGCACAGAGCCTTGTGTTTCAATGAGCTCACCTCTGCATTACAACAATTTAATTTACACAGAGTCCAAAGCGACCACATGCAAAACACACAAATCGTAATTAATGTAAACACCTCAAATCTAAAAAATTCTAGGTTGACTCACAGAACACGTTAACACAATTTGTCTACAGTACGAAGCCTTATATAGGTTACGTTTAAAAAAATGACCGAAACAGGTTTTGTTTAGAAGCTTTGCAGAACGCCCTTCCACTAAGATCAGCCAGTGCCTGTGAACACCTGCAGATATTCAGCGTCACACTCGAGCAGCCTGGTGATAGGCCTGGACCCTGTTCAAGAGTCCCTCTGCAGGGCAGGACCAGTGAAGGTGTTCAAGTGAAAACTGGGTTAAATCTCTCTCATGGAGCAACAAAACCAGAACGGCTACAGACTGGCCCAACAACACCAAGGAGACAGTGTAGCACGCTGCCGTCACCTGATTACATTTCCTTTCCCACTTTTATGGTCAGAAAGAAACTGAGTGCATCAGCAAAATCTGCAAACATAAAAATAACTAACCAATACTGTGCCCTACACACTAATCTTATAAATGGAAGCATTTGAATCTGGATCGATAAATTCATTTGGTTCTTTTGGCTAAAATTTAGAATTTCTGCTGACTCTCAAAATGAAATTATACAAATGAATGACCACCCTGAACATCTGCCATTAGCATTGAAGATACAGTCCTAGGTGACTGTTTCATTGTCATATACAATTAAGCTTTCCTTATATATAAATAATAAATTAACATTGGGAGGTGTATAAATAAACTAGTTAAAACACACACACACACACACACACACACACACACACACACACACACACACACACACACACACACCTGCTCAGAGCTCCACATTGTGTACTTCAGCCACATAACATTTTGTAACATTTGTTCTCCAAAAAAAGCCCAATCCTTCCAAAACTTATACTTATTTATATGGCTTAAATAAAAGGAATCGGTTTTGTTTTTATTTACAACAAAAATAACTTTTCATAGACTGCTTACAAATTGACCCAAAAACATAGTTACAGAATATTTCCACATCATTATCTCAACAAGAAGGTGGAGAAAAAACAGTAAATTCAATTTCATAGCTGGATTTTTCCTATTATACTCAATGAGATCTTGTCACTCACAGGATTAAGTCAATGCACAATAAATTAATCATGAATCATTATCGTGTTTCATCTAATTGATGTGTACATACACTTTTTTTAAGAAATGTGAATGGAAGTGCAAACTGGAATTAAATCTGGCAAATTTAAATTTACATGAGTGGAAAAGACCAATCCTCACCTATGTAGAAACATCACATTAAAAGGCAGCTAAAGCTTCTGGAAATATCTGCTCAAATCCACCGTGCCTTTTCCCTAGTTTTTACGCGGGTGCAAAGCCTCGCGAAGGCTGTCGGGAGTTAACGGTGCGGGGGGAGACTGAGAGAGAGCGCGGCAGGGGGATTACGGAAGAGCAGCGCGTGCCTGTCGACACAGCCCTTCACTAAACCCGCACGCTCCTCTCCAGCGTATGACAGCACGCAGCTCTTATCCCTCTCAAGGGAGGCTGCGTGATACTGAGGCTCAACGGCCCAGCAACAGGTGCTGTGGGGTCAGCGCCCCCCCCACCTTCCTGCCTGACTGTCGGCCTGTGCAGCACACATCACGAGACACGCTGCAGGCTAGTTTTCTTTGTGGGCTTCCCATACCAACCTGGTACCTACACCAAGGGTGGGAGGAGCAAACATATAGTCTGACAAACAGTATCAGAAGTACGCAGTTGTTGTCACACCCTTCAGTTCAGGCACTAAACTCTCCAGACATGCATGTTAAAAAATTGATCATCTTTAATGAATATTGTCATTATATTTCATTGACTTCACAATGCCTAGACTTCATTTTCATATAGTAACAAAAAAAAAAAAAAAAAAAAAAAAACTGATAATATGCCCTATTTTTTTAAGGACATTAAATACAATTAGCAAATGATTTCCTACCAAGACACCTGTTTTTTTTTTTTGTAGTACAGAGTCTGATTCAGTTTGTAACAATTTGTCACATCACTTAAACTGAAAAGCAACAACACTGACTACAACTGCAGAACTGGTCAGGTTGTAAACCATTATAAATATCACAGCTACCATAAAAACAGCTAATACACTGTAGAGTGCCACTCAACTGTTCCACTGGCTTTCCACTTCAGAAATGCATTTTGTGATCTTCAAACAACCCATATGCACTAGCTGCTGAGTGTCCAGAACGGCTGGAAGTTGATCTCTGTCCTCAGAGAAGGCTCAGCATCCTCCTGATCCGTCACTACGTAGATCGATGTACAGGGCAGAAGGCGAGAGGCTCTGTAGGAGGAGATTCTCTGTTCTGGTACCAGTAGGTCAGGCCACAGACTGTGAGGGTGGCACTAGTGGAATTCACTTCCAGCAGGCCTGGTGCGTACACACACTAACATACACTGAACACCAGATCTAATGGGTACAGTCACACTGATTTTAACACACCCCATGCAGACTGGCATGCCCCCATGAGAAGGTGACCCAAAAGCTACACAAGACAGAATAATATATGATCCTGCAGATCAATCTCCAAAGCCCACAATACTGAACCATCCAAATAAAAAAGTCAATATGATAATTTTTGATGAAGTTGTCAGAAAGCCAAAATGCATAACTACTGAAGTCACACATGCATCCATGCAAAAGCAGACAGGCTATAATTGTATTACATTTCATGAACTGAATGCATTGAAACAATGAAAGAAAACGCAGCTCACAACTGTTAGAATCAACAAATGGGTGGCTACATGAGTGAATTCAATAACTCTAAGCTTTAAAAATGTTTACAGAACAATGGTTCTGGTAATTATATAGAAATATGACTTTGGTAATTCAAACTAACAGGATGAATAAAGGTGCAGAAAGAAGGTACGGCAATACCACCAGAGAGCACTCAGCACACACAACTGAACACATTGGACCTTAGTACAATTGCAGAGTAAGTAAAGGACTCGTGTTACATAGGCAGTAACTGTTTCATGTGGATTCCTTAACACCCGTTAAGGTGATCACTGACAGAAAAATACACAATTACCACAATTAATTCCGTTTAACAAGGTTTGAGAGAACGCAGGATCGCTTGTAATGCAATCAAATGATAACTTCTCTTGATTTTCATATGCCTCAAAATTTCATGGGTTTGTGATTTGCTCCAAAATGCTCATTTGTTAGCTGAATGTGTCTCAATACCTGTTGCACCCATTAACACAACTCGTACGAGTAAAAATACTGTTCTAGCAACTACAGAAGAGAGACCCTGATTTAGTGTTCTACTCGCAGTAGTGGTGGCAAAGGGGATGCACTGCCCTCCAAACAACCACCTGCAATTTCAGAAATTCCAGAAGAGTCCGGTCTGCAACTTAAGACACCCAAAGTACGGTCACCCACCCAGAAGATATCCGATAGCACATCCCAAGGTTGTAGGTTTTTATCCAGCCCACCAACATCAAATTGCTGCCTTCATGCTTGCGGTTTCAGATTAAAAATCCCCTAGACTTTCACCATCAGTGGAGCCAGTAGGCATTCAGAGTGCTGCCAGGCTGAGGTAAGAGTTTGGAAGTGTAGGAAAAATAAATGGAACCACACATTCCGGACTCAGGCATAAACAGCCTCAAAAATTTGGTTCTATAAATGAAATAAAGGCTCCCCAATAAAAAAAATAAACATCTATATAACCGGAATTCAAGTTGATTTCAACAAACTCAAAGAACACAAACGTAAGCACAAGAGTGATAAGTGAGTTGTGTGGTGTTTGGGTGATTAGTCCAAAGGATAACTTCTCTTATCCCCGCAATAAGGCAGTAATACAGGAGTCTTCCCAGAACAATGTGCTGTGAATTAGCTTTTAATCTGTGTCCTTTAGGTCGTGGTAATGCTCAATTTGCTTTTGCATTAGGCAAATACAGCACCTATGACTAATTTAATAACATATGCAAATAAAATCAAATAAAAATTCTTCAAATGCCACAACTTCAATAAAGACCCTCTGAATGATTCACTCACTCATGTAGTAAAGAATTTGTAGTTCTCTAGGTTGACAATTTCTGTAAAATATGAAACACCTACAAGTTTATGTTAAAACACAAAATCTGATACAAATTCACATTTAAAATCATCCAAAACTTTGGATCCTATTGTTTGCATCAAATCAGGTCTAAAGTGTACATCTAATGTCAGGAAGAGCAGAAAGGGTGGCCTAATTTACCCTATCTACGTATATTTTAAACTGTTAACATTTAAATACCAGCAGAACATAGAATGCTAAAAAAAATGAATAAAATCACAGTTAATCATGTATTTCCAAGACGTTTACTAAAGGAAACCTGGAAATTTATTATCACAACACATTTGTTTTTCTTTATAGGATAACGTGACCAGTATAAACTTGTGCCGACTCTTTCTTTACCTCTGAATTGTCTGGGTGGCTGTACAGACAAAGTATTGACAGCACCATCTGTTTGGAAATGAGACAAGGCACGAAAACCAGGAGGAGACTGCTTCTTACAAGGCCTGCCACCTTCTGATATACAAAGTTCAAAACAATCATATCAGAATCTAACAAAGGAGTGTATGTTTGCTTTTTCATTCACACATGAGCATCTGGAAGTACCTGCTTTACATATTTTAATTTATACCTAAACACTTCTGTAAGGAACAGAAAAGGTTACTTTGAATGCTAATTCACACAGTGCCAGCAGACAAAAACTTAAATATCATAAACTTCTGCACAAAAAGACACTAACTACTTAATTAGAGGAAAGATTTAAATGCCAAACGGCGCATGCACTACAGTTCGTATTACGGAAATAACATTTTTTGCTACTTAGTATACTGACATATTTGATGCAACAAAATTCAAGTATTTCTCGATTTCAATTAACACAGTCCATTTAAAGCTGACTAAATTGAACACTCTCTGCACATACAATACTAATGTTATAATTAACTAATCAAAACCCTTTTCACATAACATCGGGTATATGTCACAGAGCAACCTTGTGCCAACAGAGCCAGTCACTGATTACAGAGACTGGTCCATACAAGATGAATATCGGGGGTGTTTATTACTGCCAAATATTACTAAGTTAATATATGAAGACAACTGAATTGCTAAAATGGCTATGTTGTGGTTTTTCTAGGCATCTTGGAAGGAAATCCATATACTCAATGATTAACAGACATGCAAGTTACCACAGGACATTTCAGTGTTCTTTATGGAATACATAATCTCTTTATGGGGAAACCAACATACACAGCTATGGATTCTGCAATCAGGTTCTTCTCAGGCCAGTGGCAACTGTTATTACCATTGTGCTAAAACTAGTAAATGCTAATATCCATAACTCTTTTTTTTTTTACCCATTACATTAAACTCCTTCTTATCCAGATAAGTACAGGTCTAATGGGGAAGAGCTATCATTGTTATTTCCAATTAAAATACAGATTTCTTTATTAAATAAGGTGGGTAGGACTTAAAATGTAAATGTAATTTATTTATTTAGTAGGCGCCTTTGTCCAAAGCGACTTAAAAATTACGATCAAGTAATACTATAAAATTAAATCATGTGATGGTTTTTTGAAATCTGTTTAAATTTTATTGCAATTTATTTTGGTGGTTTCATTTCTAATATAGTAGCATATTTGCTGACTTATCCTAATTTTAACAACATCGGAAGTTCATTAGTATAGCTGGTAAGTGAATAAACATTTAAATATCAATGTGTCTGAAATAAAATCAGGTTTGCCTTCTTGCCTTCACAAGTTATTTTTCTTTGTTCCACAGCAATTAAATAAACTATATTGTAATACACAACATGCATAAGTTAACACCAAAAACATTTGTAATGTCAGTTTTTGTGGAAAAATTGGTACATAATCTGAAAAGGAAAAAAAAAAACTGCAGAGCTGCAAATATTTTTGTGTACCATTAAATTTGGTGTAATTTAAACCTTTTTTGGGGAGTGGTCATTCACAAAGAAAATGACATGGAAAAAATCACATACGGCAAATGCAATTTTTCACTACACAAACCATTAAAAAGTATAACTGATAAGTCGGCTAACTGCACCACCGCACAAAAACAATGTTTACAGCATCCTAAAAGCATTATGTTTAAATAACCAAATCAACCTCAAACTATAACAGCAGCCTGGTAAAAAAAAAAGCTAAAAGAAAAATGTGTAGAACACCAAATAAAGGTATAAAGTCAGCATTTTACATTTTAATGCAAATATGTCAACGCGCAGTTCAAGTGAAAAGCCAGCGCTGTCTCTATGCTCTGTAATAGGCTGTTACCCATTTAGTACCATCAACACTGTCACTGGTACAGCTCTTGTTCTCCCAAATAAACCTTCATACTATTCCACTGGTGCTCTAATTTAACACCGACTGCTCTACAAACAGCCAACGGTAGTGCAAGTGAAGCCGTAACATTACTGCCGAATACCACTGTCAGGTATTCTTTGAATGCACCATGCAAAGTAAGTGCCTGTCCTATAAACGCTTTAAAATGAGTACATGAATGTGCGTAATGTTAATAACATGAGCAGAAGCACAAACACGCATACAAATGCAGCGGCCCAAAGCACAATGATGAACATACTGCACTGGATGACCTTTTATGAGGCCGACATTTCTTCTTATAAAAAAGCCAGAGCTATCAAGGTGTTCCTCTTAGTGAGAATATGTGCAATAATCTTTCCTAAATGCTTAATGTTTAAGATAACTTCCTCCTCCTTCTCCATTAACAGACTGTTCTTTATTCTTTCAGTTTCTTCCCTTTACACATGTTGAGCCTTCCCTGTACTTTCCCTTTTCAACCTTAGGAAGGATGGAAATGCCATGTTAAATATGCATAAACCATCTCATTTAGCTTTAACCACTACTTAAAATTGCATTAGTAAAGCTAGTTTTTTTTTTTTTTTTTTGGAAAGAACACTATCTGCCCTTTGGATGTTAATTAACTGAACCAAAGCAAACAGTTTAAAGCTCCCCACCATACACACTTTTTTTCCACTTACTTGCATGTGATCATTGAACAGAAAACTGTCTTTTAAAGCTGAAATGTTTTTTTTTTTTTTTTTTTTAAACTCCTGTTAACATGTTAGCTGTGAGACAGAACTGGGGTCTCAGAATTAATTTGATTCTAATCAACAGCCAGCACAAAGTAGCGTACTGCCGTGCCTATCAGAGTACTGCTCAGGGAGAATGGCACAGCTCGGTGTGTACAGAACCCCTGATTTACAAGTTCAACTATCTTATTCTTCCATTTGCAAATGAAGAACACGCATGAGAAAAAGAAGCCACTCTAGATTTCCAAAAGTCATTACCCAAAAATGAAAACTCAAGTGTGCAAAGCGTTTGTGGAAAAAATGTGAAGTTCAAGTAGGAAGGAAAGAGTGACTTCTCCGTCATTAGCATACCAGTGTGATTTAAATCCACAGGAGGTTTGAGGAACCTCAGAAACCATACACCGAAGACGAAAACCGTGAGGATGCCTCAAAACTCAGTCTGACTTGCGAAATAAAAAGCAGCTCAAACTGGGTCCCAGTTGTCCTGGATTCCTGCTAAAGAGCACAGTCTCGTGTGGCCTTGCAGGTTCTGGAGAACAACTGGAGTGACGCCGTTTTCGCTGGGAGCTAGCAACAGCGCGGTCGCCAACAAAACACGAATTATCAAACCAAAGTCTTAAGGATCATTAATCCAGCTTAATTACAAAAGCGTGTCTTGCATGGACCGGCAGGAATCCATTTTCTTCTCCCATCTTCGTTTCTGGACCTTCGTGTTGGAACCCTGCTGGTGGCACCAGCATGTCCCACAAACACGAACCAGCTGGGCAAAGCGGGCACGGCAGACGTTCAGGACAAACACCATCAGTCATTCCGCTTTTAAGAAAGCAATCGGCCCACTTTCAGGTCGTAAGACAGCCATCGGCCCAGTTCTTTATTCCGGCCTTCATAAACACATGGGTACATTGTCAATTGGGTTTGTGTGGAGCAACGCTAAAACAAAAAGTAGGTCTGTCACATTCTGTTGTTCTAAAACTCAATTAAATCCTGCACCATATACATTCATTTTAAATGTCTATTGCCTTCTTCCTGTGAGCTTTCCTTCACAATGTATTCATTAGCCTGATGGTGCAGGCTTAATATAGTCAATAGGCCAGTCTTCTTAAAAGCCTTTGCAAGGGAAAATACAACATAGTTACTGTTGTGTACCATTATAAAATAAAACGCACACGTTAGTCACCTTTACTGCAAAGGGAACTAGTCTTTCTTTGGTCATTTTTACCAACAAAAAAATTGCCATCATACTCTTCATACTCAAGAAAAGCTCTTTTAATGATGCGATTTCAGAAAGGTACAATATGTGTATTCAAACTAGCATCATCGTGTAGTAGAAGATATATATGTATTACATACAAGCCTGTCTGCTGTACTCGAAGGCTTAAATTCATGCCGATATACAATCAAAACTACTACCAGCCAAACTGCATGTAGCAACTGCGCTGATCTCATCTCATAGCCAGTCACAATTAGTTTTGCATATTTTTACACTTGTTTGTCAAACCAGTTTAGGTCGTAAACCTTCAATAAATAAACCGAAATTAAAAGAAATCTAAACAGACCACAACCATTAGATGTGAACACTCAGAATTCCTGCTGCCCTCTGGTGGAGTACGGTATATGTCCACTGAGCACGTGGCACACGCTCTCCATAGACGAACATATGGCACTTAAAAGGCGTCACTTTGCTCAACTCTTTATTTTCCTTCAGCCTTTATAAAGCATCCTAATGCATAATGAAGTAATAAAAAGGAAATGTAGCTTATTCTCTTTTGGTCTGGGATATATTTAATCTCATTATCACACACAAACATGTATATTCATGCATATTTTATTTAATCAAAAGGAGCCCATTTCCGTTCCAAATTAGTGCCACCAGTCGGGCACTTAACGTTGAATAAGTAATAAAATGATGATGGTCCCTGTCAGAGATCTACACACTCCAGCGTAAATTCAGCTGCTTCACAAATGGTGTTTTTACCCCAAAGAGCCAAGCAAATTTTAATTAAGGTACACTGTAAAGCTGTGTTAGAAAATAAATTGAGTTCAAGCACTTTGGTCAAGGTTATGAGAACTCAAAAAACAACGGAAGGCTGCCTGTTAAGTCTGACTATTCTCTACCCATACAGTCTGCACACTGACCAATGCTACATCCAAAAGAATACCATCACCCTCTGTGGACCACCTCAAAACAGAAGCCAACAAGTATAACAACCTTCAAGCTGCAAAAATATTACATAAGAAGGCTTTATGTCACACAGCAGTCCACTTTTGTCCTCTGAACCTATTGATTTTTAAAACTGAAAATACCCTACTAAGAACTGGAAGTATAAAAAAATAATAATATACATACATTTTGTAGTTATGCACCATAACTCTGTTTAAAGTTTGAGTTTATTATTTCTTTGCTGAAAAAATTGCCGTGAGTTTATTACACGAGAAAGTTATGAGGAATGTACGACTGGTGCCGTGAACTGGGACCACAAAGCCTGGTTTGTAATCATTTCTCGGAAGTCATGTTTAGGAATTCAGAGTGCCACGGAGAAATACAGAATTCCTTGAGCGGCATTTCGCAGGAATGAGGAGAGAAATCAACACAGCTGGGATGAAACTGGGAATGCGTTTCAGCAACTCGGCTGGTAATATGTGCAAAAACCCAATCTCTGTGCTGCAGGACATCTGAGGCCTTGTTACTGTACTCCATGTTTGATGCTGATTTGACATTCGTCATGAGTGTGTTATTGCACTTTTTTTCTCCCCGGGAATCAAAAAATTAATATTGTGACCTCAATTTACTGGGGGCACATTCTTGTGCAGGCAATACTGATGTGATTTATACAGGAGCAGCTGCAACACTAACAAATAATTTACAAAGAGCATTTTTTTTTTCTTTTTTTTCAAGAAAACTGAAAATAGCAGTGTATTACAGGTTGACTCATTTCTAATTATGAGCAAACGGTCTGTACCATTTTATTTTATTGAGTTTACACAGGACAGAACCTGCTTGAATACAGAAAGGTCAATGGTTAACCACTGCAATGCACTTCAGAAAAGACCCTTTCCAAAGGTGACAATTGTTCTCTTTGGCAAACATGATTCTTTAACCAAAAGCTAAACAGAGTGTCATACTACTGCTAAAAAGTATTACTTAAATTGTTTATTTTAAACAAGACACAATTACAAAAAAGGACTAAATATGTAGTTACACTAACACATAATACTTCCAGCCACAATTAAAAACACCCATAACAACAGTTTTGGCCTGCAAGAAAGCTAAAATGTTTTTACAGCTTTTAGAAGGAAACAGTAACATGATCTTCAAATACAAAAGGGGAAATTGTGAAAGAAGCCATTGTGAGAACTAAAGCCGCAAGTCCATCTTATTTTCACCCCACTCGTTGTTCTGTATACACACAACAAGGCCTTGGGGGGGGGGGGGGGGGGGGTGTTAAAAAAATAACCAAAATCCCCACCCCCCCCACCCCAAAGGGTTGTACAGGAAATAAGAAAACAAACCCCAC